>JBCEWC010016928.1:0-12807 GCA_038996855.1 Solanum aculeatissimum
AATTTGTTACTACTTTGACTTGTTTCATGAATGATTTAATTGCTAATTGATTTATATATATATATATATATATATAAAATTTAAAAAATTATATAAAAGTTATGTTCTTCGGTGCACTGAAGTTTTGAGACCCCTACACCGAACACCGAACCGAAGAATCAAACTTTTGAAAAAATAACACCGAAATCGAATCGAAAAATCGAAGAATCGAAATCGAAGAACCGAATTAGTTTGGTTCGGTTCGATTTTTTGATTTTTCGGTATTTATGCCCACCCCTAGTATCAGGGCATGTTTTACCCAATTTTGATAGTACAAGGGCATAAATGATCCCAAAATATAAACGAATGACATTTTTTACCCTTTCTGATAATACAAGAACATTTTTTTTTACCCTTTTTCCTTTATTATTTAATTACTTATGAAAACATAAATGTTCAAGATGAGAATATTTATCTTATTGATTTCATGTATATGAATGTCTGTGACGATTCTTGGGAGACTAGAATGTCACTATCTCTTCCTTCTACGCCAAAATAGTGAATGTTAAAACTTTTCTCACAGTAAATTAATGATTGAAAGTTCCATAATCTCAACCGTTCTAACTATTTTTCATTTTGAGTGAATCATTGTCATTTTTTCTCCATTTTAAAGATACCATTACTTTTATTTTTGTGTATGGTTAATAACTGAAACTGATAACAACCAAACCGATAAATGCATATTATAATTGGGACGAGTTGATTTTGAGAATTTAAAAACTAAATTAAGTTGGTTTGATTTTAATTTTGACTAATAACTGATCCAAATCGATTCGTGAACACCCCTACCCATAAATGGGGTCCGAGGATAGTATAAAATTGGCGTGAATAGAATAATTGTTTTTCTAAATATAAATTTTGTAGTGAGTAACATGACCCGGGTTCTTTTTGGGTAATAGATGACCCGAGAATACAGACTGCGGGTTCATATATAACCATCGCAATGGTTTGTAAAACGCTTCCCTCCTCCTCCGCCAGTAAATTGAATGAATGCAGAAAGGGAGGGACTTCATCAAAGCCATTCGTAGAAGCTTCTTCACTCTCCACAGCAACACTCCCATTTCTCAGGTAACAAAATTCTCTCTCTTTCTCTGCCCTAATCACACAGTTTCAACAGCTTATGTTGACATTGTGTAACTGTTCATTCACGTACAGATGGATCAATCCACGCGTTACCGTTACAGCCCAACTTTGAAATGGAACCCTAAAGTTGAAGAATACTTCATCAAAGCTTACGGAGCCGATCATTTCTCTCGTATTTCTACCGCTCTCACGTATGCTGTTTGCCTCATCTACCTTATACGTATTACTGTCAATTTACAAGCTGTCATTTCCAATTTACACTTTTTCTATTGTTATGTAACTGTTAGATAACTTGTTAGTTTCACTTGAATAGTCAAGTTCTATGTTGAATTGATAAAAAGTTCTTATATTTGATGAAATAGAGTTGAGCTCAATCTCTTTTTTGTAGGTCCTGGTATTCAGTACTATAAATCTAATGCTAAGCAATTTTAGAAAAAATGAGGTTGAGCAAAATAAGAGATGCATAGTAAAGGACTATTAGTAATTCCGAGTGTTTTCTGTTTTGTTACATAGAAGATGCTTCGAAGGAAAGTTGGAGAGTATAGCTGTTATTAAATTCAAATTTATGAAAAATCATTGTATTAGCACAAAGAGAGTTTGCTACTGCATTGTCTGACATTATAGACTTGTTACAATCTTTCACTATGTGATCTGTACTAGTCCAGACTATTTTACTTTTCTCAGTATCATCTTTGTACTGAAAGTTGAACAGAATATTTTCTATTACCGTTAACAAAAATAAGTACTCCACTTTTGTTTTGATTTTCATGATTATTTCTTGTTTCCAACTGTGTGTATAAGCATGTTTCTTTGCTTTGATTCTGATATTTGAATGCCTTAACTATAGGCACGAAAAGTGCCACTGATATCTCCTTTTGGTGTAGATGTTTCCATTATGTCGGATTTCAATGGCTATGTTGTTGTTGTAGATGTTTCCTTCTAACATTCAAATGTTAATGCTTTTCTCAGGCGCCCATCCTGTTACTCTTGTATCCGGGTGAATACACTCAAATCAACTAGTGATGCTGTTATCGAGAAGCTTTTGGAAATTTTTAAGGAAAGAGGAATGCATGATGTCGCAGTTCAAGAATCTGCTACTGCATGGGAGCCTGATAATTGTTGTAAGACAACCCTAGAATGCACTGTAAGTGCAGAATCTCTTAAGGCCATCAAAAGTATCTCAAAATGTCCATTTCCTGGCTTGGATTATGTAGTTTTTGTTAAGGGTTCAGGACCGCATGCTATTCATTATGGGGACAATGAAGGCAAACCTCTTAAAGAGGTAATTGTGAGCCGAAAGTGTGCAGAGGCAGTTCTTCGTGGTGCCCAAGTGAGTGAGTTATTCAGCATTTATATAAACCCAGTCAGCTATAGGAGTTCAGTTTGAGTTGAATTGGAGAAGTTCATTGTCTTTCTCCTGAGTCAATGTGGATAGTAGGTATATTTCAACCTGTAGATAGAAGGATGGAAAAAATACTAAAGCATAATGGCATTTCTAACTTTTACCAAGTGATGTGTTGTGTGTTCAAGTTGTCTATGTTGCTTCTTAAGTACGTACATGCAAATGCATGATGCAGTTCTTGATATATGAGATGTCTTAAGAGTTGTACATTCTTACCTATTATCTGATCTATTATGTTAAAACACGACTGTTTTCTTGACAACATACATACCTTTGTTTTCAGCAGCATTATAGCCTAAAACCTGTGCTAATAAGACAAAGAAATCGAAAGTCTAAAGTCTATGGTTTGACTGAGTTAGTAACAACGGATTAGTGAAATGAGGGATTAAAAGATGGTAATGGAGGGAGTGATCCATCAATCATTAGTTGACCTTCCCATTGAACCAGTGATGGTGCTTTCAACAGAGCTGTTTAAGTTTTTGAATTCCATCTCTAGTTCTACTTGGAAGTATTTTCAGAAAATACACTGGAAAAGAACTTAAAAAGAAAAAGGAAATAAAGAAAAAAAATCATAATAGAAGAAGGAACTGTACTGTTGCATAAACTGGAAGACTTCTAAGGTCATGCAATCATGTGAGTATCATTTCAGCAATTTATTCTTTTCTTCTTTCTTTTCTTAATTTATCCTGTCCTATTCAGGGTGTAAATTTTGACTGGTACTTCAAGTAATACTTACCCTTCTTCTCCATCTATGCATGTTTTATCTGGAGCTATGTAATAGGCTCATACCTTTGTCAGGATTAGTGACATCTTGACCTTCAATTCACTTGATGTTATGCATTAATTTTTAGTCTATAGGGGCACAAATATACCAACACGAGACACATGTTCCTGCAAATTGGTAATATTACCAAAACAATGGCATTGGAACACCAGAAGATCTTTCTTCTTTGATTTGCTAGAATCTTTTTGTAAAGAGTGCATGTACTTTAGTTAAATACAAATTAGTACCCGACACATTAATCTTACCATTTACTTGTCATATTTCTCAGGTTTATGTGCCTGGTGTTTTGGCATGCAGTGCTCATGTTGAAAGAGGTGATGCAGTTGCAGTTTCAGTTGCTGTGGAACAGTCTGGTCCAGATGGTGGATGGGGTATTGCAATGACACGCGGGACTGTTCTACAAGGATCACAAGAAGGTAAACTAACTTCTTGTTTTGCACGTTTTCATATCTAATTAAGTGTTTTTTTTTCTGAATTCTTTCACTGATCTGACCCCAAAGGCCTTAATGTGTTTCTCTGTGGAAATGTTTGCTGAGGAACTTATTATTCTATGACATAAACTTGACATGTGTGTGATACATTTTGGTCTTGCTTTAGGTCTTACCTCATTTTCACTTTTGCACAAATATGGCAGGCGATCTGTAAATTAATGATTTTGTAGGGGTAACACCTGCCTCAACTAATAGTTAGAGCTGGGGGTAAGCCAGTTGGTTTCAAAGTAGAAAAGGTTTCATTTGCTGGGGTAACAGTATGTGCTTAATGTACATAATTCAGAGATTTATTTCTCAATGAATGAGAATGTCCTTAATGCGATTATCATTTTGACTCCTTATTTTGGCAAATTTCTTGCAAAACGAAAAGGTAGTTTTGCAGTAAGATATTTGGTAATTTCTTTGAACCATTGGCTTAATTTCACACTGATGTACTGTGAAAGGATTTAATTTTTTTCAGAAATATCCTCCTCACATGATTCAAAGAAATGAATCACACTGCAAAACTACTTTTCCGTTTGCTATAGTCTTTTTTCTTTATTTCTTGTAAAAAGGGATGCTATGATCTTTCTGAAATATACACTAGATCTGCTTGATTTGTTGAAATGTTGTCTTCTCTCTTCCACAATCAGATTTTGCAATATATAAAATCTATTTCATCTTTTTATTATTTTTAACTTGTATCACATCCTTCCAGCCAATAGATGACCAATCTCAGTTTTGATTAGATCCTTATTATTTCGAAAGAGATGGCTTCTACATTGGCCAAGCAACTGCAATGATGTCAAGAGCTGGGATGTTTCGTGTTACCGAAGGAGTTGCGGTGGATATGAAGGAAAGAGTATTTAGGCTACCCTCCTTTTATGGTATAAGTTTCTCGCATTTCCGGTATTATTGAAATCATTTACAGGATATTATGTGCATACATTTTTATGGCATACTCTGGAGCTCAACTTAATAAACGTTTGTTACATCTAGTTTTAAAGAATATTTACGGTCAAGCATTTTTAAAATTGCTACTTAATTCTGGTCTGATAGGGGTATCTCTGCCTTTCTGTATATGGGATTTTCCCTCATTATGAATGAAATTATTTCTTACTTGATTAAAATGTGTGTCTCTGCCTTTTTCTCTTTTGGTAACTGTATCAATTTGGATTCTGTTTCTCATGCCTGTCGAGAATTACTGTGGCACATTTATACTATTAGCTGATATTTTAAGTCTAAGTCATGGTTCTGAACTGGAATTGAGGAACTTTAACAAACTCGAGTTCACAACGGCGAAAGTGATGTTAGATTTCTGTGAGAATCAGAAGTATAGTATGCTTATATGGTGTTTCTTTGTTCGTTTGGTGCATATTTTAGAGTATAGTAACAGTTGATGCACCTCCTTTGTGATGGCTGAATAGGTGTCATCTATATATCAAGAAGAGCAGAAAAGAGAGTTTATTTCTGTGTGATGTTCTAATAATTTGTGTCAAAAGCTTTAGTTTTTTGCCTTTCTAAATTGCAGTAAATAGAATGTGGAGAAATTTTCTTGCCATCTTGGAAGGCAAATTAGAACCAAATTTCTGGTTACACCCAGGATTGATTCTACATGAACGATATTTTGCCGTTAGAGACCCTTCCAAGCTCTCTATAAATATGTTTATCATGATGGTTGACAATTCATTTTCCTGCAAATGGACCAGGGGAGAATTGGTCCCATTAGTGGTCAAAAAGCAGTGTACATGATGATTTCTGGTCACAGTCACTAAACAATATAAGTTTCCATTTCTAGACAGAGACTTAACAGCTTTAGTGACTTTAATAAAATAAGGCTCTTTGGAGGAATACCATAATTGCAAATTGTCAGCTCAGTTGGTTAGAGTCCGACAATATTGCAAAGTACTATCTTCCTGCTGGTAGCGCTTGGGTAGATGCTATTGTCACTTCCATTGTATAAAGAAAGTGGAATGTTTTAGTAGTCTAGAGCTGATAGGGATGCTGAAGGAATGAGGAAGTCCATTGAGTTAAAATTTGGTTGTTAATCAGTGTACTCAGCAGTTCTTCTCTGATCGTTAAAAGTATCTTATTTATGGAAATGGAAACACTTCATACACTTGTCATCTCCATGAGTGATTTTGTCAGTGTTGCCTATTGTCTTTTTGCACAGTGGTTTTTCGAATATGAAAGAAAGAACAAAAAGGAAACATTATACTCAAGAATATACGATTTGGATTGTCTGAAAATAGCAACTTTTTTTCGCACTTGTGAGATTCATTATAATATCTTGCTTTCAGATTTGCTTGAGGGCGAGATTTTTCTTCAGAACCTGCCAAGCATAATAACTGCACATGCCTTAGGTATGTCCATAATTTCTCAGACATTCTTTTTTTTTTTGGTGTAACGGTGAGTCTATATCATTACATTATCTACACACTAGATATTCTTACGGTAACTCATGCATTTTGAACTTGTTTTTTGGTTCCAGACAATATGCTGCAAGTTTGAAGTAGTTGTATTGTAAGAACAATGAGTTCGCATTAGTTTTAAGTGCCAGTTTAAATTTGAAAGGAATGGTAAACAATTAATTTGGTTGATCATTACGCTTTAAGATCAAATGATGTAATTGGTAAATTGATCAAATGGATTGTACTGTTTCCAGTTTGCTCTGAAAGATCAACTCTGGGATTAATTTCTCTGAGAATAAGATATAATTCTCTGAAAGTATAGCAAAATGAAGTCTTCCTACAATTTATATATCTCAACTCTGATCCATGGTGGTGCTGCATCAGTTTATCTCCTTTACTTGGTACTTGCTTTCTTTGATTCTGATATCAGTAGTATGCCCTAACAAGCTTCCCCATCCCTTGTATTAACCTGTTTTTTACTCGTGTAATGTAAATTCTACTATACATGGCTATCATTGATCTAGAGTGATGCTTTCCAACTTGAACATCAGCTTTAACGAGGCCACTCTGAGAGTAACTCCTGAATGTCGATAAAGTGTTGCATTTGCAGGCACTTGCTAGCAAATGCACATTATGTCCTGACTATGGTGATTAAGCTATTGTTTTTACTGGATATCTCATTCTATAGCCTAATACATTTTATAGTGTGGAATATGGAATTTTGGTTTTGTAATAAGGTACCTTGCTCTACATCCTGCATTTGTGACAACTTGAAGATGTATTCCCCTTTCTTTCTATGCATGAAGTTTCTTCTTCTTTTGTCGTTCCTCAACACTCTAATACAACCTATCTCGTAACTTCTGCAAAAAATAACTTGGTTAATTGAGTATTTTCCTCACTTCCAATGACATGTTTCTTTTTCCTACAATAAATTGTTCTAGATCCTCAACCAGGAGAGAGAATATTGGACATGTGTGCAGCTCCAGGGGGGAAAACCACAGCAATAGCAAGCCTTATGAAGGACAAAGGGGAGGTTGTTGCAGTTGACAGATCTCATAATAAGGTGCACCTTCTGAACTTGACAGGTGATTATAAGTGTACTATCGTGTATAATATTTGGCACATCTTTAACTTCACAATATTTTGGATTCCTTGGTGCTGACCGAAATGATTTTACATGGAAGGTTGTCACCTGGGTTAAAAGTGTCCTTAAATTTCTGTGACTTGCATCATGGCAGTCTGATCCGTTCATTGATAAAAAAGGGCAACCCGGTGCACTAAAGCTTCCTCTATGCATTGGATCCGGGGAAGGGTCCGACCACAAGGGTCTATCAATCAACCCGTTCGTTGATAGATTTGGTTAAAAATGGTATAGCATTTTACATTGAGTAATAGAAACAATGGCATGTAAACTGACATATCCCTTACTTAAAGCAAATCTATTCAATGACATACACCTTTATAGATGACACTTGTTGAGGTGCTGCTTTGGCAAATTAGAGAAATCCAGGTACCACTAGCCTATGCTTGGTAGTGGAAGAATTAGCTTTTGTGGAGCGGATTAGGTGCATGTTTTATAAGTCTCTGGAGATGTCAGTTTACTTGCCCCATAATGAAGGAACTTAGTATATTCCCCTTCAGATAAAGGAAACCCCTGGTTACCTGCAGTGGCAGTTTGAGCAACATGAACATTTTTGGATGGTAGACAATGTAAAGTATATCATACTTCACGAATGTGTCCAATCCTCTTACAATAATTACACTCCTACACTTGGGATTGAGATATTAAAAAATGACTCCTCTTCGATTCTACATAGTCTGAGATGTATGATTTTTCATTGTCCGAGATACGAGAATAGAGAAGTCAATGGTCGGTGATGAGATCACCGTGTGACTAGATAGGAACAAGGCGAAGTAATGGAGAGAATTCATTCACGGTAGGAACAATATAAGTTCATAAGGAAGTTCTATAAGTGTAAGAACTAGAAACATTTTCCTTTGTTATTTATTTTGTTTTTCAACGCTAGTAATGACTGATATAAATTTCTCAAATTCCTCCATGTCTTGTCTGTTCCAATCCCAAATAAGAAGACATCTAATTTCTTCTTCCTTAAGTTAGTCATTGATATCATATCATTAAAATGAGATATTCCATTCAGCACTGAACAATTTCTTGACTTTGTTAGCTCTCTAGTACTAGTTTGAAGATTGTAAAGGTGTTAACAACTTTTGCTTATTCTCTCTGTGAGCCCTCTTGTCTATTCTGTAACTCTGCATCTGCGTGATGTTCTTTTAATGAAATGCCTTACTTCATCAAAAAAAGAAAAAGATATGAGATATGCTATTAATGTATAAAGTACGAGCCTTTTCCAAACTTAAGGTATCAACTTGCAATCAATAGATTGCCACAAAATGATTGCACAACTGATCATTGATCTTCCTCATTGTTCTCGGGCCTTCTCATCACCCTTGTTTCCTTTTTTGGTTTAGTCATCTTGGACATTGTGACCTTGCACTACAACTCAACAAGGAAGCCCAAAATAAATGGATAGAAATTCCCATTCAGGTTCCAAAGTAATCATAAGACTTGGATTTCCAATCCCATGTATTTGGAACTAAAACATGAAACCTGAAAGGCATGGTTGGATTGAAGAGAGTTCTGGGCCAACAAAATAGTGAACAATCAAGATTCAGGAAGGGAACAGTATCAGTTCTGCCTAAAAATCCGTTGAAGGGTTGCTTAATTAAACTACAAGTGCCCTGCAAAAGTGACCTGAGAATAAAATCTGAAGAGTGTAGATTGTTCAGGCAACACTCAGAGTAACAGGAGAAACCAGAGAAGCCAATGGAACTGGAGAACAAATTGTTTAGAAAGTGATTATGACCAGATCTGTAAATCTAGTTATTGGAACTGTTGGAAATGGGTGGGCTTAGTTCAGCATCACCAGTTGTCTCCCGAGAACCTTTGATCAGAAGTGGAAGGTCGCCGAAAAAGAAGGCTCGGTGACTGTCCCAGATGTCGCTGATTATTGCACAATGAGTGTTTCTCCCCAATGATCTGATACCATGTGAGAAATAAAGGCACGAGAAAAAAATATTATTGAGGTTTTCTTTTAAGTGATTTACTCTCATCATTGTTTGGATGATGATGTTTTTTTTCTGAATATACAGTTACCTTTATCTCAAGAAAAAGTAAAGGCATGAGAAAATATATTATTAAGATGTGTGTTGACAATTTTTTACAGTGAACCTTTTCTATATTTATAGTTACACATTACATAATACATGGTTTCCAATGTGGGCACGAACCTTAAAAGCATGAATTCCCTAATTTGAATGTTAAATTACTGAAATATTCCCAACTTAAAATACTCAATTTAGTATTTTTTAATATTTTATATTTATTTATATTATATTAAAAATATGAAGGGGAGCCTTGGATTAACCGGTAAAGTTTCCATGTGACCAGGAAGTCACGGGTTCAAGCTTTGGAAACAGCCTCTGGCAGAAATGCAAGGTAAGGCTGCGTACAATAGATCCTTGTGGTCGGGCCCTTTCCTAGACTCTGTGCATAGCGGGAGCTTTAGTGCACCAAGCTTGTCCTTTATATTAAAAATATATACCTTTTCATATTGAAAGGTTGTGACTTTTCCAGAGTGGTAACTTTTCTAAAGAGTGGTAACTTTTCTAAAGAGTGGTGACTTTTTCATAGGGTTGTGACTTTTCTGAAGAATTGTGACTTTTTTGATAAGGCACAATAAATACTTGTTCATACTACCCTTTGTTAACTATAAATAGAGGGATTTTCTCATATTTTTAAACTAAATTTTTTTGGTTTTTTATTCTTTTTCTTCTTAAAACCCCAATATAGTACATCTTCTATATTTCATATTATGTTTATTTATTTATATTATATTAAAAACAAACACCTTTTTAATTGAAGGGTTGCGACCTTTCCAAAGGGTTGTGACTTTTTCAAGAGTTATAATTTTTTTTGATGAGTTGTGACCTTTCTAAAAAGTTGCAACTTTTATGATATGGCATAATAATCACATGTTCATACTACTCTTTGTTGGCTATAAATAGAGGGATTCTCTCACATTTTTAAACCATGAATTTTCTAAATCTTTTACTCTTCTTCTCTAAGCTCCTAATAGAATACATCTTCTATATTTCATATTATATTTGTTTACTTACTTTATTATATTATATTAAAAGCAAACAACTTTTTACGTTGAAGGGCTGTAACTTTTTCGAAGAGTTGTGACTTTTCCAATGATTTGTAACTGTTCCGAAGGGTTGTACCTTTTCTGTAAGATTTTGACTTTTCTATAGGGTTGTGACTTTTCTGTTAAGGCACAATAATCACACGTTTTTACTATCCTTTGTTGGCTATAAATAGAGGATTCTCTTACATTTTTAAACTATGAATTTTTTAAGTTTTTTATTTTTCTTCTTAAAATATCCAATTTATTACATTTTTTACATTTATTTATTTATATTATATTAAAAATAAATATCATTTTACATTGAAGGGTGGTGACTTTTTCGAAGGGTTGTAACTTTTTCAAAGAATTGTAGCTTTTTCGATGAGTTGTGACTATTCCAAAGAGATTCGACTTTTCTGAGAAGGCACAATAAACGCATGTTTATGCCATCCTTTGTTGGTTATAAATGGAAGGATTTTCCTATATTTTTAAACTATGAATTTTCTAAGTTTTCTATTTCTCTCTTCATAAAAAACTCAAGTGTGATTTACAGTTGTTGGGTGAGTTAGAAGTTCAGTGGAATTTGAATACCTCTTTTAAATATTAAATTACTATAATGCACTCAATTAAAAACATCCAATTTTGGTATATCTTCTATATTTTATATTTATATTTTTATTATATTAAAAGTAGGAACTCCAATAATATAATAATAACTAAATTATGAATTAAAGGGGAGGCATGCAAAGATATATTTGAGAGATGTAACTAAGAGATTTTAAGCGTGACTTTTAATTTTTACTCATAAAATTAATTTGACAATGAGAAAAAAGTCAAAAAAAAAATAGCGGTAACTGGAGGAGGTGCCACATCACTTTATCTATATCTAAGTTTTATATTATAAATAGATATAGATGTTTAGGGATATTGATTTCACAACTTTCAATATGCTAACAGTTAGTAATCATAAAAGAAAGTTTACATCCATTATTCATTGGAACGTATACTTTAATTGTCACGCCCCGGGAGGGTACCCTGGACGTGGCTGACACTCAGAGACTATTGCTAGTCCCCAAGCGAACCACTTGATCTCATCACATTCATTCAATCAATATTTAGCATATCAGTGGAAGACTAAAGATAGTAAAAAGATGGACAAATCTCAATATATAAATGGTCAAATCAAGTCAATGAGGCTAGTATGAAAAGAACTAGCTCAAAACAGTATCCGATCAAACAATTCGACTCCAGTCTATGAAAGCTCTATCAACTATTCAATGGTGCCAATTAGGGCTGGGCATAATTTGGTTCAAACCGAAAAAACCGACCGAACTAAATTATTTTAAATTTCGGTTTCGGTTTTTCGGTTATTTGGATCGGTTTCGGTTTAAAAATTTTAAAATTTATTAATTCGGTTCGGTTTTCGGTTTTTAAGAATTTTAATTTCGGTTAAACCAAAAAACGGAAATTTAATTAGTATAAAATTAATATTAATTATATTCTCACCCACTCAGTCAAATACTCAAATCTCAAATCAGACCTAGTTTTCACTTCTCCGTTCTCGCCTTCTCAGTTCTCGGGCTCGGCTGTTTCCTCTTCAGTTTCAGCCTTCAGGGACTAAGGGTTCTTCTTCTTCAGTTTCAGGTTTCCTCTTCAGTTTCAACCTTCAGGGTTCTTCTTCACGGTAAGACCAAATTTATATTCTCATGCTATTACCTCTTCAACATCAGCATCACGTGGTTTCTTCAGCTTTACTGCTTCCCCAACTGTGGGGTTTTGCTGCAGTTCATCAGCAGCTATTGGACACTCTTTTGAAGTCTTTGATACCTCTACTACCTTCAAAGCTGCGGACGACTCTTATGTGAAGGATTCTTAGTTTCTTAGTCTACTAAAAATAAATTTATTCAATTAATCTAACAAACCGTAATAAACCGAACCGAAATTGCAAAAACCGAACTAAACCAAATTTATTTTAGTTTGGTTTGGATTGACATTTACACTAAACCAAAAATTGAAAAATCGAATCGAATTTCGTAAACTGAACCAAACCGACCGAACGCCCAGCCCTAGTGTCAATGACAGATCCATGACTACCTCAAATAAAAAAATAAGCAAATAAGATACTAGACTCAAGCTAGATGATAATATAAATGTGCATCCTCTGGAAGCAGGGGAGGACTCACCAAATCAACTGATTGCTATAGATCCTCAATGGTGTGCCTGTTAATGATCTCTAGTACCTGTTGTATGACAATAAAATTTCGCGTCAAGAAAATATTATTCAAGGGACAAAAAATATTGCAACAATCGTCGTATTTTATTTCAAGGAGTGCGTTCTACAATCTCTATGAATCCTCTGATTCGCCTTTTCAAATATAAACTCAAGGGCTCTTTAGCTTGATCTTGAATC
>JBCEWC010016929.1:0-12806 GCA_038996855.1 Solanum aculeatissimum
TGCATGCCCGCATACTTAGTACATATTTTATGCTAACCCATACTCTTTATCTACATATTCTAACCATGTAGGGACCGGTGACGACTTCTATCTTCCGCTGAACGACGAGTGACATCCTTGGAGTTGCTAGCTTGTGGTGAGCCTTTTTGCTCAAGGGAAATAGATACCTTCTATCTACCTTGTATTTTTTTATTTTCTTAATTCATGTATTGAGGGCGAGCCCCAAACTATGTTGAGGCCCCACTCTTTCTTATATAGAGGCTATGTTGGACACACTAAACTCTTATACGTTGTATTATGCTCTATTGGGATGTTATGACTATTGTTTTTTTTTATGGAAATGATGTTCCGTTTATGCTTATGCTTATGTTTATAGGATTGTGAATGATGGAAATGTGCTTATGTGGAAAGTCCCCTAACCCGGTATGCCCCATAGCTTGAGCCCTACTTACCCGCCCCTTAGAAATACTTGTTATGTGCTATGTAATTCATGCTCATCCCATTCTCAGTAACATCCCCATAGCTTGAGTCCAAAGCCCTGTTTCCCTCTAGAATTATGTGTTATGTGTTTACTTTTTGCGCTTCTGAATTGATGATGTGAGTAATGATGCTACGATGGCTTGATCGAGGCCTTTCAGGTTCTCCTTCGCCATGTCACATCTAGGCCCCCTATCTGGATCATGACAAAGATGGTATCAGAGCCCTAGGTTTGTAAATGATCCTCGGAGTTCAACATGCTACGTCAATTAGAGTCTCGTCCATGGGTGTTATGCAATCCATGCCTATGAACAGGAGGCTCTGATGATGTTTTAGGAAATTATCTCATTTCATTATTTCCTTATGTCGTGCCGTGAGTTGTTACAATAATTTTTCTAAACTCTTGGTTCTTGTCGCTCTTTCAGAACATGCCTCTTAGAAGAGCTGCCTTCCCTTATCAAGCTCCAGGATTTGAGGAACAAGCCTCTCGGGCACCGATAGAGGAACAAGTATCTCATGCCGAGTTTAGGAATGTGGTGTCCATATTGGCCCAAGTTGTGGCCAATCAATCCCGTGATTGTGGGTACTCCGGCTTCTAGGGTGAGGGATTTCACCCGGATGAACCCTTCGGAGTTCTATGGTTCAAAGGTGGATGAAGATGCTCAAAAGTTCATTGATGAACTCACTAAGGTGTTGACCATAATGGGGGTGAGTTCAGAAGAGAAAGCCAAATTGGCTGCATATCAATTGAAGGATGTGACCCAAGTGTGGTATAACCAATGGTGGGTTGAACGAGTTGCGAATGTCAAGGTTGGGTGGGAAGAGTTCAAAATGGACTTCCTTGATCGATTTTTTCCTCTTGAGCTTAGAGAGGCTAAAATGATCGAGTTCATCAATCTCCGATAAGGTAGTATGACAGTGAGGGATTATGCTCTCAAATTCACTAAGCTCTCCAAGTATGCTCCAATGCTTGTATCCGACCACCGTTCAAGGATGCAATAGTTCATCTCGGGTGTCTCTGATTTGGTTGTGAAAGAGTGTCATATGACTATGCTTATCCGGGAGATGGACATCTCAAGGCGCATGACATATGCCAAACAAATTGAGGGAGAGAAGTTTAAGGAGAGGAGAATGAATGAAGCTAAGAGAGCCCGACTTGATGGTGGGTTCTCCAATGCCAAGAATGGTGGTGGATTTGGCCGATTTCAACAAGGGACAGATTCTAATGTGAGAGTTTCTAATCCAAGGGTGCCTCCTCCTAAGGAAAACGTTAGGGTTGGTCCCCGATTTCCTTGTTGTGGTCAATGTGGTGGTAGCCACATGGGTGAATGTAGAAGAGCTAGGGGTGCTTGCTATGGGTGTAGTAGTTTGGACCATAAGATCTCTAATTTCCCAAAGAATGTGAAGAAGGACCAAGCAGCTCCCGGTGATCAAGGGTAACCAAAGGCTCCAGTTGGTGGTGATCCTAGAAACATCCGGTTCTATGCTCTTCATGTCCGTCAAGCGGTGGAGGAAGCTCCGGACATCGTGATCGGTATGTTAAAAATCTTTAATTTTGATGCTAATGCTTTACTTGATCCGGGTGCAAATTTATCTTTTGTGACTCCTCTGGTGGCTGTTAAATTTTGTTTGAGTCCTGAAACTCTAAGGGAACCTTATTCGGTGTATACCCCCGTGGGTGAGTCTATTATTGCCTGGAAAATGTATCAGAGTTGTCCTGTCTCTGTATTGCATAAAGTGTTCCCCGGTGATATTGTAGAACTTGAGATGTGTGATTTTGATGTTATCCTTAGAATGGATTGGTTGGATGCATCGTATGCCTCAGTTGATTGTAGGACTAGGCAAGTTAAATTTTAAGTTCCTAATGAACCCGTGTTGGAGTGGAAGGGTAGCGATTTCGTGGTTAAGGATCGGTTTATTTCCTACCTCAAAGCCTTGAAGATGATTTGTAAGGGGTACATTTATCATATTATGCGGGTTAGAGATGTGAAGGGTGAGTCACCTAAGCTTGAATCAATTCCGGTGGTTAATGAGTTTCCCGAGGACTTACCCGATATTCCTCCCAATAGAGAAATAGATTTTGGCATAGATCTCCTTCCGGATACTCAACCTATTTCTATTCCTCCTTATTGTATGGCCCCAATGGAATTCAAGGAATTGAAAGATTTGTTAGAAAAGGGTTATATTATGCCGAGTATCTCACTTTGGGGTGCTCCCGTGTTGTTTGTGAGAAAGAAGGATGGGTCGCTCCGAATGTGTATTGATTATCTACAATTGAATAATGTGACCATTAAGAATAGGTACCCATTACCTAGAATTGATGATTTATTTGACCAACTTCAAGGAGCTAATCACTTCTCTAAAATAAATCTTCGTTTGGGTTATCACCAATTGAAGATGAGGGAGTGTGACATTCCCAAGATGACCTTCTAGACCCATTATGGTCACTTTGAGTTTGTGGTGATGTCTTTTGGGTTGACTAAGCTCTGACGGTGTTTATGGATCTTATGAATCGGGTGCTCAAGCTGTTTCTTGATAATTTTGTGGTAGTCTTCATTGATAACATCTTGATATACTCTCGTAGTGAGCAGGAGCATATGGACCATTTGAGAGTGGTTCTTCAAACTTTGAGAAAGAAGCAATTGTATGCCAAGTTTAGCAAATTTGAATTTTGGTTAGGAGAAGTTACTTTCCTTGGTCATGTGGTATCCAGTGATGGCGTTAAGGTTGATCCTAAGAAAATCGAAGTGGTGAAGGATTAGCCTAGACCGTTAACTCCTTTGGACATTCGAAGCTTCCTTGGTTTAACAGGTTATCATAGAAGGTTTTTTGAAGGGTTTTCCTCTATAGCATCTCCATTGACTTAAGTTGACTCAAAAGAAGGTCAAGTTTGTGTGGTCAAATAAATGTGAAAAGAGTTTCCAAACTTTGAATGATTGACTTACATCGACTCTGATTTTGACTTTGCCTAATGGGTTAGATGGGTTTGTGGTTTATTGTGATGCATCACGTATTGGTTTGGGTTGTGTGCTTATGCAACATGGTAAGGTGATAGCTTATGCATCTCGACAATTGAAAGTGCATGAACAAAATTATCCAACCCATGTTCTTGGGTTGGCGGTGGTAGTGTTTGCTTTGAAAATTTGGTGACATTATTTGTATGGGGTTCATGTGGATGTTTTTACCAATCATAAAAGTTTGCAATATGTGTTCACTCAAAGAGACCTTAATTTGAGGCAAAGGAGGTGGTTGGACTTCTCAAGGACTATGATATCAGTGTCCTTTATCACCCTGACAAGGCTAATGTAGTGGCGGATGCCCTTAGTAGACTCTCTATGGGAAGTGTGGCTCGTGTGGAAGAGGGGAAAAAGGATATAGCGAAGGGTGTGCACCATTTGGCTAGGTTGGGTGTGAGGTTGGTTGAATCCGACAATGGTGGAGTTCTTGTGCAAGGTGGATCCGAGTCTTCCTTGGTGGTTGATGTTAAGAATAAACAAGACTTAGATCCTTCCTTGGTGAGTTGAAGAAGTTGGTTGTTGACGGAAATATTGAGGTTTTCTCCCAAGGGGGAGATGGTGCGCTACAATACCAAGACCGTTTGTGTGTTCCAGGTGTTGATGGCTTAAATGAGACTATCTTGAAAGAGGCTCATAATTCTCAATATTCTATTCATCTGGGATCTACCAAAATGCATCGAGATTTGAGAGAGTTGTATTGGTGGCATGGTATGAAGAAGGATATAGCTAAGTTTGTGTCAAAATATCCTAATTGCCAACAAGTAAAAGTGGAACATCAAAGGCCTGGTGATTTGACACAAGGTATTGAAATTTCTACTTGGAAGTGGGAAGATGTGAACATGGACTTTGTGGTTGGGTTTCCCTGTATTCGGAGGCAATTCTATTTTATATGGGTTGTCGTTTATAGGATGACTAAGTCGACTCACTTCTTATCGGTTAATACTATCTATAGTGCTGAGGAGTATGCTAAGGTATATATTCGGGAGTTGGTAAGATTGCATGGTGTGCCAAGGTCTATCATATCGGATCGTGGTACTCAATTTACTTCTCATTTTGGAAGTATTTTCAAAAGGGACTTTATACTAAGGTCAAGTTGAACACCGCATTCCATCCCCAAATTGATGGGCAAGCCGAAATAACAATTCAAACTTTGGACGACATGTTGAGAGCTTGTGAGCTAGAATTAAAAGGAAGTTAGGATGATCATCTATCACTCATTGAGTTAACTTACAATAATAGTTTTCATGCTAGCATGAGTATGGCTTCATTTGAGGCTTTGTATGGTAGGAGATGTAGATATCCTATTGGATGGTTTGAAATAGGTGAGGCGGCCTTTCTAGGCCCGGATTTGGTTGTTGAGGCTATTGATAAGGTGAAGTTAATTAGGGAAAGGTTGAAAACGGCTCAAAGTCGCCAAAAGTCTTATTCGTATGTTAGGAAAAGGGACCTTGAATTTCATGTTGGTGATTGGGTGTATGTGAAAGTTTCCCCCATGAAAGGCATCATGTGTTTTGGAGTAAAAGGGAAAATTGAGCCCCCGGTACGTCGGACCTTATGAGATTGTGGAACGGGTTGGCAATGTGACTTATAGGTTGGACTTGCCTTTGCACATGAGCTCCATTCATCTGGTATTCCATGTGTCCATGTTGAGAAAGTTGGTTGGTGATCCTAAAGCGATCATACCTTTGGAGGGTGTGACGGTTGAGATCGTGGATAGGCAAGTGAAGCGGCTTCGCAACAAGGAGGTAGCTTTGGTCAAGGTGTTTTGGAGGAATCAAGACGAGGAGAGTGCAACGTGGGAAAGCAGAGTTGGACATGATGGAGCGATATCCCTACCTCTTCCAATTTACTCAAGCCTAAGGTATTAGGTTCTATCCTTTTATGGTCCTATTTCTTTAAATTCTTGAGTTTCATGATATTGCATGCATACATGAGCACTAAAAGGATTTAAGTGATGTTTTGACATAAGTTTTGAAAGACTTTTGAAATGATGCATGATCCATTATGAGTTGTGGTCAAAGTGTCTCTTATTTTGATTGTTGTCCTCAAGCCGTAGTTTTGCTCATTCGAGGACGAAGGTTCCCAAGGGGGAGATGATGTAACGATCCAAAAATTTTTGAACTTCATAATGGTTGATCAAGGTTAGTGTTAAGCTGGTCATGGTTGAATTTTGGTAGCTATAGGTTGTATTTAAGTGGCCAGATTCAAAAAGATCGTTTAGTGGAGTTGTAAGGCCGGTTGGATAGTGTAATTTGAAAAGTCATATCTTTTTATAAGTGATGAACTGTGTGGGCTACTATATATCAAATCGAAGCTCTTTGAGTTATCTTCGCAACGCAACTAGTGTCACTCAATTCGGAGTTCATATGTGATAGTTTCGGCCATTACAGTGGGACTACAAGTGTATTGAAAGGTTCTGGAAAAGGGAAAGTAACCTGAGTCTAAGGTAGAACCACACGGAAGGGTCCACGAGCCGTGTGGTGGATCAAGGCCCGTGAGGTGGTTTGTAGGTTGATACAGAGAGTGGGGTTGGGTGATAGGCCAAGGCCGGAACCAAGTGAAGCCTCACAGACCACTTCATGGTCCATGTAAGGCCCCACGGTCCGTAAGGGGGGCCCGTGAAATGATCTAGAGAGTTGGCCAATGTTCGGGGCTGGAATCCGGACCAAGTGATGCTCCACAGACTAGTACACGGTCCATGTGCACCTACACGGTCTGTGAGGCCCCTCGTGAAGTGATTTAGAAAGTCCCCCGAGAGTTCAAGCAGAAGTTGAGGCCAAGTGAATCCACACGGACAGGTTCACGGACTGTGAACCTGTAGACGGGCAATGCGTGCCTTCCGTGTGACGCTGTCTTCAGTGATTTAGTCCGTTTCATTAATGGTTAATTCATAATTTAATTAGATCCTATGCCTGTTTTTGGCTTTCTAAGGTTTCCTAAACCCCCAAATTAAACCCTAATCCTCTTTCATCCATTCTAACACTCCTAAAGTCTCTCCAAAATTCTCTTAGTCCTCTTGACCTCCATTGATGAAAGTTTGAAGAAATTTAGGGAAAATCATCTTTGTAGTGAAATCATCCAATTCTCTTGACTAATTTCAAGGTATGTGAGTTTGATTCATTGATTTTCTTTCATCCATGAAGACCCAAGAACCCTACTCTTTAATTTATGAATTTAAGCTTTATTTAATTATGGATTCTTTAATTCTTGATGTATTTCATTGCATTGAGTTGTGGGTTGTATAAATTAGGTGATTTAATGATTATTTGAGTTTGAATTTTATGAATTGCATGGAAATTCTTGAAGGATCAATGTGCATGTCCCTTTAATGGTTTAATATGCATGGGTAAATTGCATTATGTTTTGAATTGGGATTTTATCATGTATTATGTTGAATTATCTATTGGATTGTGGTTTAACGTTTGAATTCCTCCATTATCCATGCACTTGATTTTTCATTCATGGCATATGCCTTGAAGAATGGTTATTATGAAACTCTTGTTAAGGGCATGACCCTTTTGTTATGATATGATATGTTAAGGCTTGTGATCACATCGTCTCTTGTTTTGGTTCTTTGAGCATTTTGGGTGCTTGCACCGCTTTATTATGTTATGAAGGCTTGATATGATAAGCTATGTAGATGAGCAACTCTTATTGCATTGATATGGAAATGATTATGGAAATTCTTGTTGGCTTTTTAGCCTAAGTATGGATGTGGGTTTGATCATGTTTTGGTTTGACTAATGATGCATGGTTTGAAAAGAATGTCAACTCTCCATTTTGAAAAACTTGCATGGATATATATATGTATTCCCGTGGGACGAGGCTTAGTACTGAGGGATTGGAGTCGGGGTGGACTAGCTCCAAGGGTCCATACTCCTTTCCATCAAACCATATGCCAACATGGGATATCTCCCTAGATTGGGATTGACTTATTATGTATCCCCTTGTTGAAGGATTGACTAAAGATCTACCTGGCAAGTAGTCTAGATCCAAGTAGTAGCTCGCTCGGGTCTCCTCAGGTGTCGGTTGAGGCAACATCCCCGCTATAATATGATCTTAGGTTGCATTTCACGCATCATGGCATGGCATATTGTTATAATACATTCCCGTTGGCTATGTGCATTCCTATCGTATCACTTGTCCCCTTGTCATCTCGTTGGGTCATACTATATTTTCATATGCATTGCATGCCCACATACTTAGTACATATTTTGTGCTAACCCATACTCTTTATATCCACTTTCTAACCATGTAGGGACTGATGACGACTTCTCTCTTCCGGTGGACGATGAGTGACATCCTTGGAGTTGCTAGCTTGTGGTGAGCCCTTTTGCTCAAGGGCAATAACTATCTTCTATCCACCTTGTATTTGTTTATTTTCCTACTTCATGTATTGAGGGGGAGCCCCAAACTATGTCGAGGCCCCACTCTTTCTTATGTAGAGGCTATGTTGGACACACTAAACTCTTGTACGTTGTATTATGCTCTATTGAGCTATTATGACTATTGGATTTTTGTTTATGGAAATGATGTTCCGTTTATGCTTATGCTTATGTTTATGGAATTGTGAATGATGGGAATGTGCTTATGTGGAAAGTCCCCTAACCCGGTATGCCCCATAGCTTGAGTCCTACTTACCCGCCCTTTAGAAATATATACTTGCTATGTGCTATGTGATTCATGCTCATCCCATTCCCGGCAACATCCCCATAGCTTGAGTCCAAAGCCTCGTTTTCCCCTAGAATTATGTGTTATGTGTTTACTTTCCGTGCTTCTGAACCGATGATGTGAGTAATGATGCTACGATGGCTTGATTGAGGACTTTTAGGTTCTCCTTCGCCATGTCACATCTAGGCTCGCTATTTGGGTCGTGACATAACTTGAGTAATATCATAAAATCAACAAGATAAGTGAAATAAAATAGTTAATAAGTTACAAAATTCATAATTTCTAAAGAACAAAAATATAACTAAAAAATACACTAAAATGGAGCAAAAAGAACAAGAAAATTAGCACCTTAGGTTGATGAGGTGGGGCGGCAGGTGGTTGGCGGAGGGCGGCGCCGACGACGGTGACCGGTCGACTAGGGGCGGGGGAGGGACTAGGGTTTCTAGAGAGAGAGGGGGAAAAGTTTTGAGTGAGGAGGAAAAATAGGGAGGGTGAGTTGCGAAAGGGGTATATATAATAGGGAGGGGCAACAAACAGTGTCGTACTGTCCGTCGCATTTCATTAAACTGTTTTGACCGTTGACCATAAAAGCGACGGACGATCCATCGCAAAATTAAAAAAAGTTAATTAGTTATTTTTAAAAAAAATGCGACGAATGGTATCATCTAGTCTGTCGCAAATTTTAAAATTTTAAAAACATATTATTTAACATTTGCGACGGACTGCGTCGCTGTTTAATTAAATAAAAACAATTTGACAGAAAAATCTGCCAAAATTTACGACGAACATGTAGAAATTATCCGTCGCTTTTTATTATTAAATTAATTTTAAAAAATTAAATAATAAAGAGACGGACTGAGTCCTTTTGTTCGTCGCTTTTCTGAGAGACGCAGCCCGTCGTTTTTTGCCAGTTTTTTAGTAGTGATATATATATTCATTAGGATTTCAGGAAAATCTTCAAGAAACATTAATGGAAGACTCAATTCATTCACATCTCCATCAATTTGGGTTATGGGGCCCATGGAAGAACATAATCCATGTTCTAGTTAGCCTTATATACCTGAAATATTTTAGTTTTGGGATGGCTTGGAAGAACTCACATAATTATCTTCAAACTCTAGTATTTTTCTCCCTTGAAACCTTGCTCTAAGTTGGAGAAGGTGTTTTTGCGTAATAAGACTGAATAAATATGTTTTAGGATTTATTTAGATATAAAAACGTCAAGTTAAGGCTTTGAAAAGGTAAAAAGAGACCAAAATAAAATCTTCTTCAAAATGTTGTCAAAGTCATCCACGGGCCAACCTATGGCCCGTAGAAACTTCCACGGCCTGTAGAACCAATTCGTAAACTTTTAGGTACATTTTGGGGTCTCTAGATTTATTCCACGAGCCCAAACCACAACCCATAGAAGAACCTATGACCTGTAGTTGGGTCCGTTAAGTAGGTGGATAAAAAATGAATTTTCAGAAGTTTTTCCCATGAGATACCAGATGGTTCTTCATTCAAACCACAACCCGTAACTCGGCTCGTATGTTCACTATGCTCTGGCAGTCTATAGTAAAATGACCATAACTTTTGCCTCCGAACTCCAAGTGAGGTACAATCAGTGACGTTGGAAAACTAATTCAAAGACCTTTGATTTGGTATGGGATAGGACACCTAATTCTTTTTGTGGTAAAAGTTATGGTCATTTAAATTTAACCCTTGCATAATCTAACACGAGAAACTCAATTGATAGGAAAGTTTTGAACTCTGCTAAATACTAGAGGTCCCTTTTGATCCTAATCCACTTCTCATATGTAATAATGAGTCTTGAAATATACGTGTATGTAAGAATAGAGTTATGACATGTCATAGCCTCCCTCACGAATGCAGAGGTCAAGAAGATTAACACTCCACAAATATAGAAGCCAGCCCCGCTAACACAGAGTATTAAAGTGATTGCACAAGATTGCAATCCAAACCAGTTATTTCACTCGCAGAACGGGCCCTCAGGGTTCATTCAAAAACTGATGCACACAAACTTGACATGCAACGTTACCAAAAGTGATATTTCAGACTCAATGGAAATATCAGAATTTAAGTTTGAGGCCTCCTTGACCTGAATCTGATAGAACTCAACGAAACTACTTAGAACTCAAAATATCCAAAAACTCTAAAAGCTACAATGTGACCATTTGTAATGTTAGTTTCTTCATTCAGAACCACTGGAATTGTTGAAATTTTGATTTGAGCTTTTAAACTCCTAATGTTGGCCAAAGTCAAATTATGATATGAATTTAATTTAAAATGTAACTTTGGGTCCAAAATTTAGGTTTTAACTTTGGGTCCAAAATTTAGGTTTTAACTCTAGATTTAGTTTCGTCAATTCTCCTAGACTAGATTTTGCATTCTAGAGCTAATGGAATCGACAAAATTACATTTTGACACCCGAAACTTAAGATGATCACAAAACTCAAAATTTCATACTTTAAGTCTTTAAAAACCCTTTCTTTAGCAAAACTCTAATTATTTACAAGAATTTCAAAATTTGACTTTTGGACCCAACCAAAAATGATCCAAGACATTTTTCGTGAAGGAAAAATGATAATTTTATTGAGAATACTAAAAATGATCTTCGAGGTCATTATAACAATATTCTTGACAGAAGTTTAAACTCTTTTAACCTAATACATTCATAGATAATATTTGGCTCCCGACCCATGATAGAATTTGAATAAATATTTTTTAAAAATAGACCATTAACACCTAAATAATGTGAGGTGAGGAGTCTACGAAAAAAGAGAGAATACCTTGCCACAGTGAAGCCTCTTGTGCTAGAACAACCATCTAGCCAAGAAAAGGGATAAGAAGATGGATGAACCATAGAAGGAATCGATGCAAATAATGGTTACGACCACAATCGGAAGGGAGGATTGTGAAAGGGTTTTTGGAAGAGGAAGAGTTGATGAGTCTTCTTGGAAATAGTACAGGGGAAGACAAAACAACTAGGACAGAGATATTTATCTAGTGCAGGTTTCTAGAAAGGATCAATCCAATTCCGGTTGGACCTTATCTTTTACTAGGTTTTGTTTTTATTTCTTTACTAGTTTTTGGACACATGTGTTGTACGTGTTGACACCCAATTTTGACCGACCTAAACCCTTTTTCGGATCGTCATTTAATTAAAATAGGTATTTTTAAAACTTTTAAAATATATGAGGTTATTTTCAAATTTGTCATCCTATAGTTACATATTTTTAATACTTTTAAAAAAATAAATAAATAATAAATATATTCCGTCTTTATCATAAGGTATCCTTATTATTATCATCATTATTATTATTATTTTATTATAATTATTTTAAATAGCAAACATTTTAATTATTATTATTATTATTTATGTCAACCTCGCATTTTAAAATATTATATGTATACATATATATATATATATATTATTTTGCATTTTTAAACAAACATACCTTTAATTCGTTACGTAATAATATTTTAAAATATATAACGTATTTTTTTTATACAATGAATTATTAAAATATTATGTATTTACGATTAATTAGGTGACGGTCTATTTGATTTTACCCCAATTTATTCAATTCGTAACCTTTTCTAATAATTTCATTTCAATTCTAGTCATTTCTTGTGCAATTTCTTTCAATTTCTAGCCTAAATTGAGTCAATTTGTGGCTTAATTTTAAAAGTTCAATCTAATTTCAATCATTCAAATTCGGATTACCCATATTTTGACCCAAAACCCGACCCATTTTAATCAACTAATCTCGACCGTCCATCTATGTTGATCTAATGGCCCATATTAATTTTTTTTTATTTCCATTTTTATCTTTTAACAACCCCAAACCCTAATATCATTTTCCTTTTCCCCTTTTCAATCTTTGAAACCACAACCATCATCCCCTCCGAGAACAACCCATCTCCGCCACTCCGCCAGCAGCCAGCGCCACCACACCCACAGCAAAACTGAAGCCCGTTGCCGGAAAATTAGTCGCCGCCGCCTTCACCCTTCACTCTCCTTTCACCGGCGAAATTGCCATCTCCACCGGCGCTCCTCTCTGACAGTGGCGCTAGACAGCGCCACTCCCTCGTCTTCCTCTCAACATCTCCAACAACAAACCTGAGGACCACCTCGGCGCTGCCACGCAACACCGCCAAGCCCGCCGACCATCGTCAGCACCTCTCTCCTTCTTCGTCGTCTCCTCCCCCGAAAGCAGCAGCCATGGCAAATGACTCCAACAGCCATCGGCGAAGCCCCGTCGCCGATCTCCACCATGCAACCACGACGTCAGCGAAAACCTAGACCCCGACGACCCCGTCAAGCCTCGATTCCACAAATATACACAGGAAAATATTTATGACGGATATGATCGTTGTCAGACGTGGGATATATAGGTTCATATTCATTATGTCCTTCGCAATCAGCTCGTATTTGGTATCAAAGCTTGGTATTTGTTGCTCTATACTATATGTGAAAACTTATCACGTTCTAGCTTAATCTTTGGAATTAAATTCTGAGTGTGGTGTTCTTTCACTCATGAGTGTTTAAGTTTATTCGTCCTTTTAAATTGATTTCAAAATGTGTTCGTTCATCTCTGTGGATATGGATATGCATTTCACTGATTTTTGATATCA
>JBCEWC010016930.1:0-12805 GCA_038996855.1 Solanum aculeatissimum
AGTCAAGAAAGTAAATACATGGAAATAAAGGTAGATAGATGGTGGCTATTGCCCTTGAACAATAGGGCTCACTACTACAAGTCTTCAATATAGAATCAAGCGTCGTCCAAGAGAATGTAATAATCACCCTCGTCCCCTACATGGTTAGAACATGTAGAATAGAATATGGGTTAGCATAATTAAACACTAAGTATGCGGGCATGCAATGCACATGACAAGTATAGCATGACCAAGCAACAAGATAAGGAGACAATATATGAAAGGATTGCATGTAGCCAAAGGATAATATAACAATATGTTATGCCATGATGTATGAGAATGCAAATCCTAAGTTCATATATTGCGGGGATCTAATCTCAACCGACAACATGGGTGACCCGAACCAGCCACTACCCGAATCCGACCTACTTGCCAAGTAGAGCCCATGACACCGTTAAACAAGGGATAAAACATGACATGAAATCCGTTTCAGAGATTTATATACCCATGGTAGCACATGGTTTGACGGAATAGGCGGGGCCTCTAAGTACCCTATTTTGCCACCTACTCCCTCGGTGCTAAGTCTCATCCCACGATAATACATACATATACATACTTCATGTAAAACAAGAGACAACATTGTTTGGAAATCATGCATCATTAGTCATGTCAAAACATTTGTTCAAAAATCATGTAAATGGTTAGGCCATAGGCCTCATGAGTTTCAAGAAACAATTTCATAAACATTCCATGTCAATGCAAGTGAGTAGCTCATCTACATGGGCTTGCAAGCAAGCATCATAACATGGTGGTGCAAAGCACCCATTATGCTCACAGAGCCATGGCATGGGACTATGTGATCAAAGTCATAAACATTACATGAACATGAGTTTCAATCAAGAGCTTCCATCATGGGTTCCATAGGAATAAAATCACATTCATATGTCATGAATGAATGTCAAGATCATGGGTAATGGAATTCAAGCTTAATTTATCAATTTGAAAGACAATAGATCATAAAACATGTAGAAATCCATGAATAAGCTATTATGCAAGTTACCCATGTTTAATTAAATCATGAAATTGAATCATGCAAGTTGAACAATTAGGGTTTCATAAATCACCCATGAAATCAAGTGTAAAATCATATTTCAATCACCTAGGATCTACAACACTCAAGTCCCTACACTAATCTAGAACAATATTGGAAGAACCCATAACTAATTGGAAATCTAAAAATCAATTTATAAGGGTTAGGGTTCTTAGGATTTTCAAGGATGAAAGGGGATCCTTGAATCAAGTCCCACATACCTTAATCTAAGCAACAATCAACAAGATCAAACTTAATCAAGTCTTCTTCCTCCAATTCTACAAGCTAGCTTCAATGGAGGCCAAGAGAGTGTTAGGATCTTAAGAGAGTGTATAGGAGAGTTTGAATGTATGAATGAGGGTTTAGGGAATGTTTTAGGGGTTTAGGAGACCTTGGGGGACTAGAAAGGGGCTTAGGGAAATGTTAAATCACAAAATTTCCATTAATAGAACGCAAATTTCCAGAACTAAGTAATGTCAAACAGTGCTACAGTGCCCGTCAACCAGAGAATGGTCCGTTCACTCCACCGTTCAACCATACTTGACATTTTCTTCAACACGAACTCTCGGAGGACTTTCTGTAACACTTCACGAGCCACTTGATGGTCCATTCAAGGTGTGACTATCTGTGAAAGGGTCCCGTCCAACTATACTTAGTCCATAAAACATTTCCAAGCCTTGTCACTGCCACTGTCCAACTTAACGGGATAGTGGACGGTCCATTAAACTCCAAATGAGCCGTGCAAGGATTCATTGGTTTAGACTTGGCTTAGGGGTGGTACAGGCCACCCCTAGCTCACTGGAATACTTAACGAGGCACTAGCTGAACCATGCAAAGATTCACAGCTCGTGCCACAGTCCTTGGCCACTTTTCTGAGCCTATCTCCAATGGCTTTCGAATTTCAGACAGTCTCACTGTTTGGGCCATATCACCCTCATCCAAACTCCAAATTGAGTGAAACCAGTTGTGTTACAAAGCTAACCCAAATAGCATCAATTTGATATGTTGTATCCCACATGGTTCATCTCACATCAAATGTTATGACTGTTTGAAGTACACTGCCAAAACTGTCCCTCTAAGCCACTAACTAGCCCAATTTGCATTCGGCCACTTAAACTCAACCATGGCTTGTAGTACATCATAGAATTCCAACCATGAGTAGATTTCAAAAATTATCGGGTTGTTACAGTAGCCAAAGAGTAATATAACAATATGCTATGCCATGATGCATGAGATGCAATCCTATGATTATATATATAGCGGGGATGTACCTCAACCGACACTTCAAGGAGACCCGAGCGAGTCACTACCCGGATTAGGACAACTTGCCAACTAGTACCCTAAACACCCTTAAACAAGGGGTAACATGACGGAGTTCCCTAATAGAGAATTAACCCATGGTTGCACTTGGTTTGACAGAAAGGAGTATGGACCCTGTTGAGATAGTCCACCCACCTCCAATCCCTTGGTGCTAAGTCTCATCCAACGGGAATACGTATAGATACATGCAATATTTACATCGAGAGACTTACATTTTCTTTCAAAACATGCATACTTAGTCAAAATGAAACCATTGTTCAAATCATGTACATGCTTAAGCCAAAGGCTATCAAAAGCTTCCAAAACATTTCATGATTATTCTTTGTCAATGCAATAAGTGTAGCCCATCTACATAACTTATAGTATCAAGCCTTTTAACTTATCAAGATGGTGCAAGCATCCATGATGCTCAGAGATCCATAACAAAGAGACTATGTGATCACAAGCCTTTCATAACTTATCATAATCATGAAAAATATGAGTTTCATAAAGAGTTTCAACATAATCATAATCATGCATATGCCATGAATGAGGATCAAGATCATCGGTAATGGAATTCAAACTTGATTTAACAATTTGAAAGACAATTGATCATAAAACATATAGAAATCCTTGAATAAGTCATAATGCAAGTTACCCATGCTTAATTAAATCGTGAAAGGGGACATGCAAGTTGATCAATAAGGGTTTCAAGGAACATTCATGAATTCAAGGTTAAAATCATGTTTAAATCACCTGAAAACTACAGCACTCAAGTCTCAACACTAATCTAAAATAGTATTGGAAGAACCTATAACTAATTGAAAGATTAAAATTAAATTTAAGGAGTTAGGGTTCATAGGGTCTTCAAGGACGAAAGAGGATCCTTGAATCAAGTTCCACATACCTTAATTTTACCAACAATTTGCAAGGTCAAACTTTGTCAAGGTCTTCTTCTCCAAATTCTCCAAGCTTTCTTCAATTGAGGCTAAGAGGGTTTTAGAATTTCAAAAGTGAATGTAGGAGAGTTTGAATGGATGAATGAGGGTTTGGGGAATGTTTTAGGTGTTTAGGAGACCATAGGGTACAAAAAAGGGGCTTAGGGGAATGATAAATCACGAAATTACCATTAATAAAATGACACTTTTAACTGGACACAGTGTCTCACAGCTGCTACAGTGCCGTGAGAGTGTCACACGGTCTGTCCAAAGCTCCATCAAACCATACTTAGCCATTTTTCCAACGCAAACTCTCGGAGGACTTTCTGGAACACTTGATGAACCCTTTTCACTGATCGTCTGGAGGACAAAAGACCGTTTCATGGTCCCGTGACCCCTTCCTTAGCCATATATGCTAACCACAGCCTGGCCAAGCGACTGTCCCACTTGACGGGACAGTCCCAGAAACCGTCCAAGTGCTCACGGACCATATAGTGGTCTGTGGCTTAAGACTTGTCTCATGGGGTGGTTCCTGGCCACCCCTTGCTCACTGGAACACCCGAAGATACCCCTCACGGACCGTGGGCCTGTCCTTAGCCACAATTTAGAGCCTATCTCCAATGTCTTCCAAATTTGAGATAGTCCCACTGTTTGGATCACAACTTCCTCATTCGAACATCGAATCGAGTAAAACCAGTTGTGTTGCGATGCTAACTCCAAGAGATTCAATTTAATATATAATATCCCTCATGGTTCATCCCACATAAAAGTTATGTTCGTTCAAAGTACACTGCCCAAATTGCTCCTCTAGGCCACCAAAAGACCCGCTTTGCGTTCGGCCACTTAAACTCAACCCGTGGCCACCAAAACTCAACCATGACCTGTATTACATCATACAAGGCCAACCATAAGGAGTTTTCAAAAAATTTTGGGTTGTTACACTTGTCTTTATTATTTAACATGTGTAGTGTTTCCATATATAGTCATTGTCAAAGTTGTATAATTACATTGGATACCAAGATATATGAGTTATATTTTTAGCTAAATAAAGTCAATGTGTTATTTCATCTCCTACATATTTCAATAATCGTGTAACCTACTCTTTTCATTGTGCATTATCTTATATGATTGTTTATATGCCACTTGTTATATCTATAGTCCTATTGATCATGAGTTGTGACCACCAAAAGAATCATCTCAAAATTAAATATATGATAAAGTAAAGTTGCCTCTGATGGGTGGTAGCCTAAGGGTGGAAGAATCACCTAGCCACGGTAAATCCTATCACGGGGAGTAGACCAAGGGGAAAGAAAAGCTTAGTCAAGATCAATCCCGATACAGATTTACCACTGATCAACTGGTCATTTGTATTATATGTTGTGGATATATTATATAGTAAATAAAGGTAAAGTGTCATAAAGAACGTAAAGTACTTGATTCCACAATTTGACTAAAGGTGGTCCCTTATCTATACAACAGTGCATGATTTCATTTGAATTCATATTTCATACATAGTACAACTTGCCTTACATATTCAGTACATGATATCATACTGACGTCCCTCTTGGTGGACCTATAATTCATGTTGCAGATACAGGAGCTAGTAGATCTCCCCAGTAGGAGTACAAGATATTCGGCTACTATTATTGAGCTAGGTTGCTTCGGAGTTCTATGTTTTTAGAGCTTACGTTTTGTATTTTATAGTAGTTGGTGCTGAGGCGGGGCCTATCCCGACCCTCATTAGATAGTGTTTCTTATCTAGAGGCTTTGTAGACTATGTAAAGTAAAGTGTGTCATGGCTTGTATTTTGGGTGTCATAGCTCCAACGGCCTAGTCATATGCATTTCCTTTTGGCTTGTTCTTACTCTCTAGTTTCTTCAAGGCATGTTGAGTGTGGAAATACCTCATAATGTTCATAGATAGTGTTATTATAGGATGGTTTTCCTGAGCTTTATCGACAATGGGTGCCAGTCTGCCTTAAAAGGATTTTGGGCGTGACACAAAACTCACACTTGCTAAACTTGGCAAACAACTGTTTCTCCCTCAAGGTTTGAATCACTAACCTCAAGTGATCCATATGCTCTCACTCACTTTGGGAGTAAATCAGGATGTCATCAATGAACACCACCACCAAAACTATTAAGGAATGGCTTGAATACCCGATTCATGAGATCCATAATCACCGCCAGAGCATTGGTCAAACAAAACGACATCACCACAGATTCAAAATTCCTATAACAAATTTGGAAAGTCGTCTTTAGAATATCACACTCTCTTACATTCAACTAATGGTAACCTGAACGAAGATATATTTTAGAGAAATGAGTATCCCCTTGGAGTTGATCAAACAAGTCATCGATTCTGGGAAACGAGTACCTATTCTTGACAGTCACCTTATTCAACTATCAATTATCAATACACATTCGGAGTGAACCATCGTTCTTCCTCACAAACAATACGGGAGCACCCCAAGGTGAAATACTTGGCCTAATATAACCCTTCTCTAACAAATCTTTCAACTGATCCTTCAACTCCTTTAGCTTAGCCGGAGCTATTCGGTAAGGAGGAATGGAAATAGGTTTAGTATTCGAAAGGAGATCTATGCCAAAATCCATTTATCTATTGGGAGGAATGCCGGGCAAGTCTTCTTGAAACACATCAGGAAATTCATTAACCTCCGGGACCAATTCAAGCATAGGTGACTCACCTTCCACGTCTCTAACCCTTACAATATGATAGATGCACCCCTTGGTGTAATGACCTAAAATATTTTGAACTTCATAGTTGTTGGTCAAGGTTAGTGTTGAACTTATCAGGGTTGAATCTTTGTAGTCATGGGTTTTATTTAAGTGGCCGGATTCAAAGGAATTGTTTTGGTGGAAGGTGGTAAGTCCGGTTAGGAAACATAGAATTTGAAAAGCCATATCTCTTGGTATGAGATGCATTGTGTGGTCCATTATATATCAAATTCAAGCGCTTTGAGTTATCTTCCCAACGCAACTTATTTCACTCAATTTGGAGTTCAAATGTGGAAGTTATGGCCTTTGCAGTGAGACGACCTATATTCGAAATTATGCTAGAAAAAGGATTCGGAATGGAGTCGAGTGAGGGACTACGGACCGTTTGGTGGTTCACGGTCCTTGGTGTTTCCTGTGGGTTGTTCCAGTGAGCTTCCTTGATGTTTGCAATAAGCCACGGACCAAGTGAAACTGCACGGACCACTTTACGATATCTGTGAGCTTTCACAGTCTGTGAAGGGCCCCGTGAAGTGTTTCAGTGAGCTTGTCAAGGCTCGGGGCTGGACTCCACACCATGTGATGCTCCATGGACCAGTACACGGTCTGTGTACAGCTACACGATTTGTGAGAAACCTTGTGAGTTTATCCAGAAAGTTCCCCCGAGATTTCAAGCTGAAGCCGAGACCAAGTGTGGTCTCACGGATAGTTTCACGGTCCATGAACATATACACGACCTTTGGGATGCCTTCCGTAAGGCATTGTTTTTGTGATCCTATCTGTTTCATTAATGGTTAACTCGTAATTAGGTTTAATCCCATGTCCCTTTTTCCCTTTCTAAAGTCTCCTAAAGCCTCAAAATCAAACCCTAATCCCCTTTTATTAATTCTAACACTCTCCACAACCTCACCAAAATTCTCTCAATCCTCTTGACCTCCATTGATGAAAGATTAAAGAAATTTGAGAAAAATGATCTTTCTTGCAAAACCCTTCAATTCTCTTGGCTAATCTCAAGGTATGTGGGATTCATTCATGGATTCCCTTTAATCCATGAAGACCCAAGAACCTTTTTCTTTAAATTATGATTTAAGATTTCTTTAATTATGGGTTCTTTAAATTCTGATGTATTCAATTGAATTGAGTTGTGGGTTGTAGAAATTAGGTGATTTAAAGTTGATTTAAGTTTGAAATTTCGTGAAGTGCATTAAAACTCTCTAAGGTCTAATGTGCATGTCCCTTTAATGGTTTAATATGCATGGGTAAATTGCATTATGCTTTGAATTGGGGATTTTTCTCATGAATTATGTTGAATTATCGATTGAATTATGATTTAAGGTTTGAATCCTCCATTACCTATGCACTTGATTCCTCATTCATGGCATATGCATTGTAGTATGGTTATGATGAAATTTTTTTAAGAGCATGGCCCTCTTGTTATGATATGATAATTTTAGACTTGTGATCACATAGTCTCTTGTTATGGCTTTTTGAGCATTCTGGGTGCTTGCACCATTTTTATATGTTATGAAGGCTTGATATGATAAGATATATAGATGAACTACTCCAATTGCATTGATATGGAAATGGTTTTGGAAATTCTTGTTGGCTTTTTAGCGTAAGTATGGATATGGATTTGATAGTGACATCGTTTTCCTAATGATGCATGGTTTTAAAAAGAATGTCAACCCTCCATTTTGAAAGGCTTGCATGTATATATGTATTCCCATAGGATGAGACTTGGCACCGAGGGATTAGAGTCTGGATGGACTATCTCCAAGGGTCCATACTTCTTTCTGTCAAACCATGTGCCAACATGAGATTTCTCGCTAGATGGGATGACTTGGTATGATTTCCTTTGTTGAAGGGTGACTAGGGATCTACCTGGAAAGTAGTCTGAATCTGTAACGACCCAAAATGTTTTGAAAAACTTCTTTTGGTTGGTATTGTATGATGTTATAATGGTCATGGTTGAATTTTTGTAGCAATGGATTGAGTTTAAGTAGCTGAATGCAAAATGGACCTTTTGGTGGCCAAAAGAGGCCGTTTGGGCAGTATACTTTGAGGAATGATAACTTTTGGTACAGGTTGAACCGTGTGGGCTACTACATATCTAATTGAATCTCTTTGAGTTATCTTGACAACGCAACTGGTTCCACTACATTTGGACTTCGTATGAGGAAGTTATGGCCAAAACTGTGAGACTGCCCATAATTCAAAAGACGCTTGAAATAGGCTCTGGAAATGGCCTAAGGACAGGGCCACAGATCGTGTGAGGGTCCACAGTCCATGTGGGGATCCGGGTGGTAATCTAGTAGGCTCAGGGTGGTCAGTGTTTAACCCCTAGACCAAGTCAAGTCCCACGGACCACCCCACGGTCTGTGGGACTCCAAACGGTCCATGTAGATGGTCCGTCAAGTGGGGTACTATGTTAGCCAAGGTGTGGGTTGGTGTTTTGGGCCAAGTGTGGCTCCATGGACCAATACACAGTCTGTGTGAAGCCACACGACCAGTGACACCCCTTTGTGAAGTGATTCAGAAAGTCCCGAAGAGTTCGAGCCGAAGAAGAGACCAAGGCATGGTACACGGACAGGTACACAGTCTGTATACCACTGGATGGCACCTGTAGCTCTACCATGTGACATTATCTTTCAGTTAAGTTTTCGTTTCATTAATGGTTAATTCGTAATTTAATTAATCCCTAGGCACCATTTTGAAATTCTAAGGTCCCCTAAACCCCCTTAACCTAACCCTAACCCCTTTTCATCCATTCTAAGGCTCCTCATTACTCTTTGAAAATTCCTAAGCTCTCTTGACCTCCATTGTCGAATGCTTTAAGAAATTTGGGAAATACAATTGTTGCTTACTTAATTCTTTAATTTCTTTGATCTATTGAACGTATGTGGGTTTTTATTCAAGGATTTCCCTTCATCCTTGAAGACGTAAGAACCCTACTTTTTAATTTTTGATTTTAAGATTTCTTTAAGTTATGGGTTCTTCAAATTTTGAAGTATTTAGTTTATTGGTGTTATGTGCTGTAGATTTTAGGTGATTTAATCATGATTTAAGTTTGAATTTTATGAATATTCATGGAAACTCTTGAAGGGTCAATGTGCATGTCCCTTATTGATTTAATTATGCATGGGTAACTTTCATTATACTTTAAATATATAATTTCTCATGATTTATGTTGAATTACCTCTTAAATAATGAATTTAAGTTTGAACTCCATTACCCATGTTCTTTTTCCTCATTCATGGCATATGCATTGAAGATTGTTATGATGAAACTCTCGATGAAACTCTTGTTTTAATATGATATGCTATGGCTTGTGATCACATAGTCTCTCTGTTATGGCTCTTTGAGCATTTTGGGTGCTTGCACCACTTTGACATGTTTTGAATGCTTGATATGATAAGCTATGTAGATGGGCTACTGTATTTGCATTGACATGGAATGATTATGAAAATTCTTTTTAAACTCTTAATGGCCTTTGGCCTCAACAATAGGTTTGGTTTTGATTAATTGTTTTGATTTTGACTAATGAGGCATGATTTGAAAAGAATCTAAGTCTTTCGATTTGAAGTTTGCATGTATATATATGTATTGCCGTGGGATGAGACTTAGTACCGAGGGATTGGAGTCAGGGTGGACTATCTTCCCAGGGTCCATCTCCTTTCCGTCAAACCATATGTCAACATGGGATTTCTCCCTAGAATATATGACTTGTATGTTTCCCCTTGTTTAAGGGTGATTAGGGTACTACTTGGCAAGTAGTACGGATCCGGGTAGTAGCTCACTCGGGTCTTCTCTATTATCGGTTGAGGTTACATACCCGCTATATTATAATCAAAGGATTGCATCTCATTCATCATGGCATAGCATATTGTTATATTACTCTTTGAGTACGCATATTCCTTTCGTATCACTTGTCCCCTTGTCATGTTTCTTGGTCATACTATATTGTCATATTCATTTCATACCCGCGTACTTAGTACATATATGTGCTAACCCATATTCTTTGTCTATATGTTCTAACTATGTAGTGACCAAAGACGACTTCTACATTTTACCGGATGACATTTGATTTCCTTGAAAACCCTGCTAGTGGTTAGCCCTTTTATTCAAGGGCAATAGCCACCTTCTATATACCTAGCTTTACTAAGTTATTTACTTTTATTATGTATTGAGGGTGAGCCTCAAACTATGTTGAGGCCCCGCTTTATCTATCTAGAGGCTTGTTGGACAATTCTAAACACTTGTACGTTGACTTTAAATGTTGAATATTATGATTATGAGAGTTATGCTTTTGAGCCTTGATTATGAGATTTATTATTGATTATGCTTAGGACTTAAATGTTGGGAATTGTGATTGACTATGTGCTTATGTGGAAAGTCCCAAAATCCTGGTGTGCCCTCATAGCTTGAATCCTACTTACCTGTCCCCTTAGAGATAATTGTTTTGTGCTATGTGAATCCATTCTTATCCATTCACGACAACATCCCCATAGCTTGAGACCAAAGCCCCGATTTTCTTAGAGCTTATGTGTTGTGTGTTTAGCTTCCACGTTTCCAAGACGATAAGGTGTGTAATGATGCTATGATGGCTTGATCGAGGACTTTCAGGTTCTCCTTCACCATGTCACATCTAGGCCCCTATCCGGGTATTGACAAAGATAATATCAGAGCCCTAGGTTTGTAATGATCACCGGAGTCCAATATGTCGCGTCAATTAGAGTCTTGTTCATGGGTGTAAAGTGCACCATATCCATGAACAAGAGGTTATGACGACATTTTAGAAATTGGCTCACTTCATTTCTTCCTTGTGTCGTGCCATGAGATCTTACAATGACACTTTCTAAACTTTGGTATTTTGTCGCTCTTTTAGAAAATGCCTCCCAGAAGAGCTCCTCTTCCTCGTCAGGCTTCAGAAGTTGAGGAATAAGATCCTCGGGCACCGGTTGAGGAACAGGTGTCCCATGTTGAGTTCAGTAATGTAGTCTCTATGTTGGCACAGGCTGTGGCCGACCAAGACCGTTCGGTGAATCCGGTGAACTTTGGCACTCCAGCCTTAAGGGTGAGGGACTTTACTCGTATGAACCCTCAAGAATTTTATGGCTCTAAGGATGATGAGGATGCTCAAGAGTTTGTGGATGAACTCACTAAAGTCTTGGCAATTATGGGTGTGAGTTCAGAGGAAATGACGGAGTTAGCAGCTTACCAACTCAAGGACATGGCATAAGTATTGTATAATTAATGGCTTGTTGAGAGGGTGATGGATGCGAAAGTTGGATGGGAGGAATTCAAGATGGCCTTCCTTGATTGGTTCTTCCCATTTGATCTTAGGGAGGGTAAAATGATCGCGTTTATTAATCTTCAATAGGGTAGCATGACAGTGAGGGACTATGCCCTCAAGTTTACCAAGCTTTCCAAGTATGCTCCTATGCTTGTGTCGGATCCTTGTGCAAGAATGTACAAGTTCATCTCAAGTGTATCAAATTTGGTTGTGAAGGAGTTCCGAACGACCATGCTTATTAAAAAGATGGATATCTCAAGGCTCGTGACTTATGCCGAAACAATCGAGGGAGAAAAGTTGAAAGAGAGAAGGGTTCATGAGGTTAAGAGGGCCCGGTTTGATGGTGGATTATCCAATGTCAAGGGTGGTGGATTTGACCATTTCCAGAAAGACTAAGGTTCTAACATGAGACTTGCTACTAAGGTGCCTTCTCCTAAGGCACCGGTTGGGGTTGGCCACCGGATTCCTCGTTGTGGGCATTGTAGTGGTAATCATTTTGGTGAATGTAGAAAAGTAACGAGTGCTTGCTTCGGATGTGGTGGCTTGGACCACAAAGTCTCAAATTGTCCAAGGAATGTGAAGAAGGACCAAGTGGCTCCGGGTGGTCAAGGGCCACCAAAGGCTCCGGTTAGTGGTACTCCAAGTAACAACCAATTCTATTCCCTGCATGCCCGCCAAGAAGTGGAGGAAGCTCCGGATGTCGTCACGGATATGTTGAAAAAATTTAACTTTGATGCTTATGCTTTACTTGATTCGGGTGCAAATTTATCTTTTATGACTTCTTTGTTAGCTATTAAATTTTGTGTGAGTTCCGAAACCCTGAGGGAACCTTATTCGATGTATACTCCTGTGGGTAATTCTATTGTGGCCCGAAAGGTGTAAAGGGGTTGTCCCGTGTCGGTGTTGCATAAAGTGTTCCTCGGTGATCTTGTAGAACTTGAAATGTCTGATTTTGATGTCATTCTTTTGATGGATTGGTTGCATGCATCATATGCCTCTATTGATTGTAGAACTAGCTGGGTCAAGTTCCAAGTCCCTAATGAACCGGTATTGGAGTAGGAGGGTATCAATTTTGTGATTAGGGGTAGGTTCATTTTATACCTTAAGGCTTGTAGAATGATTGGAAAAGGGTGCATCTATCATATTGTTTGGGTTAGAGATGTGGAAGGTGAATCACCTAGGTTTGAATCGGTTCAGGTGGTAAAAGAGTTCCCCGATGTGTTTCCCAAAGATTTGCCCGGTATCTCTCCCGATAGAGAAGTGGATTTTGGCATAAAACTTCTTCCGAATACTCAACCCATTTCCATTCCCCCGTATCGTATGGCTCCGGCGGAGTTAAAAGAGTTGAAAGACCAATTGAAGGCTTTGTTAGAGAAAGGGTATATTAGACCTAACATTTCACCTTGGGGTGCTCCGGTGTTGTTTGTGAGGAAAAAGGATGGGTCTCTCCGGATGTGTATTGATTATAGGC
>JBCEWC010016931.1:0-12805 GCA_038996855.1 Solanum aculeatissimum
TATGTTAAGTGGTTTACTCGGCCTATGGTGGTATCGAGTGCCAGTCATTCCTCCACATCTTTTGGGGCGTGACAGTATTGAGCACCGATATGGATACGAGTTCAGATAACTCCAATCCTATAAACTATGTAGCCAGAGTAGAATTGGATTGAACTAGACATACAACTGCTCATGTGCCACCGAGATGGCCCAGTTTTGGATGGATACATAAGTTTAGCTTCGTCCCTTACCCCAACAAGGTATTGGATGGCTCTGGCAACGAGATTAAGACGTCATATCATCATTATGCTCATAGTGATGGTTGTCGATTAGAGAAACTCCTTAAGTTACAGTATATATTATTTTCAAATACAAACAAAATTACATTTATTTATGCATTAAATCAGATATTTTGCTATAATGAATTACTTATGTTACTGAATTATTTTCTACATTGAATCCATGGTTTGAACTTTATATCCTGAGTTTTCTTGTTTTGGCTATTTTATATACTCGTATATTCCACGTATTGATGTCTTTGGGACCTGCATCATTTTACGATGCATACACAGGTGATAGAGCCCCTTAGTAAGTGTATCATTCGATGATTCAACATTTTTATTTAGCCAGTGGTGAGACCTCTTTGTAGTCAGAGGCTCCTTGATGTTATTCCTTTTAGTTTCAGTTATTTTTTTTTAGTTTGAGGTAGACATGACTTGTCACGGTACCCACTCTATAGTCATAACTTGTAGAGACTTCATAGACTAGTAGACAGTATTTTAGTATCTTTTTTAGATAATTGACTTCTCAATTGGTTTGTTTTATTATAATTTCAAACATTGATTTAGTAGTTGTGTTCAATTCTAGCCTACTATTATTGTTTAAGCATTCTGCTGAGTAAAGTAGCCAGACCAAGTTTCAAGGTCGGATCATGATTTGATAATTGGGCATCGATTGAGGTTTTAGAGTTGGATCCCAAAATGATCGATCGTGTCCAAATTTGGATGTCAGGATCAAGTCCTGGGCTATTTTTTCAAATTGAATTTTGAATCGATTGTCAAGGTTGAGATCGAATTTGAATTTAGGGATCGATTACTAGGTTGATTTTCATGTCAAAAAATATTCTCTACTCTCTAGACAAAAATAAAAGATTTTTTCATTCACCAATCGAACAAAAGAAAATATTATTCGTAGAATATTTTCCAGTCATCAACCAAATATGAAAAAATAAGTTAGAAACCAACTTATTTTCAAGGAAATATTTTCCTTCGTACCAAACACACCATTACATGTCCAACGACCCTAAAATATGTGTTGCTTTATAAGCTCCTTGATGCATTGAGCTGGTTGGTTTAGTCTAAAGTTGAATGTAACTTAACCGGTGCAATCACATAGAAGGGTAAAAATTGAGTTTGTTTGCCGAATGAAGTTGTTTAAACTTCAAGAGCAGTAGTATTTTAAAAAATAGACATTTTTTTTCTCCAACTTATTGAAGTGTTACATAATTTTTGATCTATTCGTGACAATTTAGGATAGTTAACGTTGATTAGTAACTCAGTCTTAGATTCTCAATCCAAGTACACTAATTATTGAAAGGTGGAAAGGAATCTTGTTTTATATTTGTTTTGTTGATTGATAGTAATTTTGAATAAGAGTTCGACGATGCTTATAATTGAGTAAAACCCATCTAGACAAATTGTAAGCAACAACTTATGTTGAGTTATGGATTGATTGTAATTTACTATTATATAAAAATATAAAAGGAAAAACTATGCAAAATAAATTTAATGTGAAATTATCTATCCTTAGTGGACCTAACTCAAACTATCTACCCTTAATGGACTAATGATCCAAATTATTAACCTTCCTACCTCGCTTTTTTCTTTTTATTTAGTCAACACGACATCAACATGATGTCATGTTGATGTTAGCATGATGTCAACACGAATACAATGAAATGATCCTCTGTGATACTCTGACGATATATATATACCATCCCGATATCATATAGAATGAGGTCAATCCTCTGTGATGCTCTGATGATATATTGATACCCTATTGATATCATACAGAATTATATTTTTTTAAAAGAAATAAATAAGAAACAGTTGAAAAAAATATTGAACTCTAAATTAGGAGAAAGTATATTCGTTCTGATACTCCGTCGGTATATTGATACCATATCGGTATCGTACAGGACTGAAACTTAATTATATGTGATATTCTATCGGTATATTGATACCCTTTCGATAACATATAGTTTTGAGCTCTTTTTTAAAGAACTAGAGCGATTAAGAAAAAATATTTATTATATTATAAATTAGTAGAAAATATACCCTATCGGTATCATATGGTCTTGAACTCTTTTTTTAATAAATAAAGTAATTAAGAGAAAATTATTAAAGTCATAAAATTATTTATTAAATTCTAAATTAGTAGAAAATACATTCTTTGTGATATGTTGTCAGTATATTGATACCATATCGTATCATATAGGATTGGGCTTAATCCTCTGTGATACTCGATCTGTATATTTATATCCCATTGGTATATCATACAAGGTAAACGCCTGCATAAATGCAATGAATATTATTGATGTAAACAGTTTGCTTTAAAGAGACATGAGTTAAGTTTTCCCAATATAAAATTCCATACAGTTAGTGTTTAGAAAATTTGTCTAAGAAATAATTTCTTTTTCAAGTATCTCTTAACCATATTGCTTGATCAATCTTCTGAAGCAGTAATTTTAAAATACAAAAGTTGTATATCAAATTTGAAAAAGAAAATAAAAATTATATTTTCACTTTCACTATATTTTAATTTCAAATTGCCTTAAATTTTTATTTTTATAATAATAACCTCAATTAAATTAAATTATATATCTAGATATATTTCATATTTTTTTTAAAGCAAAAAGAGTATATTCAAGCAACCAAAAATTATTTACAAGAACTAAAATCAGATACAACTCATCTTCAAAAATTTCAAATATAAATATTTGTAATATATAGTGTGTACTAGCTTGTATATCAGATATAATATATGATATTATGTGATTATTTATTTTTGAGATATTACTTTTTAAAATATATTTGACTGTATGTACTTTCAGTTAAATTAGTCAAGTTGGGTGACTTTACAAGTTTTTAAAAGTTGTGGCATATAAACCATTTTTAGAAAAAATATATTCAAATATTAAATATTTTCACAAAAAAGTATGATCAAACATAATCTTAAGTCCACTTTAATTTTTTAAAAATTAAAATAAAGTGAATACTATTTAATTTTAATGGTCTAACACACGCATAATCCAAACTCTCCTACAAATATTTTAGATTTTCGTTATTGTATATCATGTTTCATTTGTAAATTTCTAAATATATGATCTGCGTCATGTAATTTTAAACTTGATTTAAATCAATGAATTCACGAATAAAAAATTTGATCAAAAGCTAGTAGCATATCCAGCTACCAACAAATAATAAACTTTACTATGAGTTGAATCTAATTGTGCATTAATATGGTACAATTCAAATAGAACAACATAAATTTAAGATGATTTTTGGTCCTTTCTCTTTTCTCTTGCTTGAAATGTAGATATATTAATAGCAATATATAAAGCGTGAGTATTTCTCTTCATAATCTCATCAATTTTTTATTTTACAATAGCTCAAATTTTAATCCAAATAAAGATGATAGATTTCATACAGTGAGTGCCAATCAAATGAGAAAAATAAATAATCATAAGGTAATTCCTTTCTCTAATCTCTCTTGCTCAAACTCAAGTATCAAGGACAATTCCATTTGCCTTTCACATCTATATCATTTAAATTTTCAATTTAGCAACTTAAAGATACTCTACTAGGCACACATTATATATATATATATATTAAAAAATATTGCATGCAAGTAACTTCATTCATCAGATTTGGAAGCATAGGATAGATAAATCGAAATGATGACCATTGCAAGAGGAAAAACTAGGAGGATAAGGAAAGAAGGTGGATGAAGTGGACCCATAAACAATGGTAAAATTAAAAGACAAATCACCATGACTAGCATCATCAATATTGAGCCAATTCCCCATTGACATTGCTTCATTTCTTGTGCCATTTTAATTCTTTTGTTACTTTCAAAGAAGACAGATATATGAAATATATGAGACAATGGCAAACGTATTGTGCTTTATATACATGTGTAGTTTTTGATAGTGTCGTTTCACAAAAAACGTGACGATCGGCTTTAAATTGTTACATGCCGCTTAATTTTTCTTTTTTCACTATTTTTTTCTGGATAAAGTTAAAAAGGAAAATTTATATAGCAATTTAGGAAAAATGTTGAGGACTTTTCCTAAAACAAGATAGCAATCATAAAGCACATATATAGTTAATATTTTATTATGCATATGTGGATGATAATTAATGACAATCATCCGATAAGGGTAATGATTAATCAAAATACCACGTATAAACATCTAACTTGTACTATTAAATAATATTTCAAATATAATTGATGGTGTTAGTGTGAAAGTCTATTGCATCATATTGATGGTATACAAATGAAATTTTACTTTTTTAATATAATGATGTGATTATATATTAACTTACGAATTTACATTAATGACACACACAAAGAAAAATAAATATTAGTCGTATACTAAAATTGTTAAAATGTCAGACTTAATAATCTTCCAACGACGTAGTTTATACTGGATTTGAATAATGAAGAATTCAAAATGGAGGGAAATAAAAAATTTCTTTTGCTTTTACCCAAAGGGACTTTGTCCCTCTCTGGTGAATGGAGATCAAGAATACTACACTTGTATATCAAAATACTTTGTTCTAACTCTTAAGAAGAGAGTTTTCCTTCGTTGATTTATAAAAAATAATAAATAAAAATTAAATTAGGAAATGTTTGATATTTTAATCTTCAAATTAAGAGAGAATTTTCTTTTTCTAAAATGAAAAAGGCACTGAAACTTTACAATTGGCATTTGAGAGTTATTGCCTCACAAAGTTAAGAAGGTAATTTCCTCCTTCCGTCCAACTTTACTTGGCCCCTATTGATTTGACACAGGGATTAAGAAGTAGTAAATGATAGAGATACTTTTACCAAATCACCCTTTGAATATAATTAATACAATGTATTAAAAAATGTAATGGAGAAATAACTATAATTAATGACAAAGATAAATTAGAAACTTAGTGTAAAATTAGCATTGCAACGGAGGGAGTTAGAATCTTTTTTCAACAAGAATTTATGGGGGAGTTTTGGAACTATAAACTGTTGAGAAAAGAGAAAAAGGTGAAATTAAATGACCAAATGACTGATCAATCACAGTTATGTAGTCTCCGATCCGGTCAATGCTCATCTGCCCAACTGTGAAAGCTTATTGATCCCGGCGAATGTCTTCTCCTCGTTCGTTACGCCCTTCTGCCATCTGTCTCCTACTCTTAAATACTTTTTCGAAGCCCTCTTTTCTCTCAAGAATGTCATTTTCTCTTTTTATTTTTAATAAAATGATTCTTAGTTACACAAATATCTAAGAATAGTTTTAGATTATGAATTTTTAAAATAAAAATTAAATATTCAAATACTATATAAAAAGTACTCCCTCCGTTCACAATTAGATGTCAAGTTTTGACATGACACACCTATTAAAAAAATAATGATTAATGTACCAAAATTACCATTTTACCCCTATTAATTAGGTAAATAAATTAGAGGTAAAAAGCTTTAGGGGTCTAATTTGGTAAATAAATTAGGGATAGAATAGGCAAAAACAATTTATCTTATCTAATTGTGAACGGAGAGAATAGTATGTATAGTCAAAATTCATATCGTTTTACTCTCAAATTAAAAATCATGACAATTGCTCCAAAAAAAACAGAAGAAGTATTAAATAAATATTACAGCTATAAATGGGGGCACTTATCGATCACTTGCCAATAGCCCCATACACACACACACTCTCTCACTCTATATGTACCTGGAGAGCTCTAGAGAGGGAGATGGATAATAATAGTAAACATGTTAATGTTGGTGGTTCAGGAAATAGAGGTTTTCATGGTTATGGCACATTCCCTCAACCAACCCCAACCCCTCCTCGACCTGGTATGATTAATTCTCTTTTACTTTTGAAAATAATGCACTCTCATTAGCCGACCGTCTAACAGTCTTTCTGTATACCTTTACAAGGTAATACATATTATATTTTCAGATGAAATTATATATAGTTGGAATGATCTGGGCAATGCTTTTGTTAATTTGGGCTATATAATAAATTTCATTCGTCATTGATCATATGTTTTTCATTATCTTTCTTAGTTTGTGTGAATATATATACACATATGGAATCTTGAATCAAGAGAAATGGTGATAGACACCGCGCGAGGCCATTTCTCTTCTTCTTAAAGACAAAATTAAGGGAACAAGTGGCATGCATGCAATCTTTTAACCTATAGCTATCTCCTCTCTACCCCTTTTCTACACGTGTACCTCTCCCACTCCAAAAATACATACAACTTTAATTATTTGAAAAGAGAGACGCACATTTTTTTTTTAAAGAAGTACACAAATTAGAGCCCTTTTATTTTTGGCAAATATAAATGGTACTTGTTATATTTCCCATGCTAAATAAACATAGGTAAATTTAATTTTATTCCAATATTCACAATAGTTTGATAAATGTGAGGGAATATAATTCAGACAAAATATATATACACGACTAGATATGAATAGAAGCGTTTTCTTTGTTACATTAATTCGTCTGTATTCACCATCTCTTTGTCGAAATAATATGTACTTTTCTAGATGGTGTTTACCGGGTGCGCTAAGAGGTTCATCTGTTTGCTGTTAGTTTTGTAATTTCTTCAACACTTGAAAAGTTATATTAATGTTTAATTAGAGAAAGGTTTGATGAAATGTATATATACTTTACTTTTCATTCGACTCTGATGCAAATTTGTGGAAATTAAGCTACGGAGATGAGGAATATGGGAGTGCCTGCTCATCCCAACCAACAGGCAGAAGATTCTGAATGCACCATTCGGGAGCAAGACCGGTTCATGCCAATAGCAAACGTGATAAGAATCATGCGCAGGATCCTTCCTCCCCATGCCAAGATATCCGATGACTCCAAAGAGACAATTCAAGAATGTGTCTCTGAGTTCATAAGCTTTGTAACAGGTGAAGCCAATGAGCGTTGCCAGTGTGAGCAACGCAAGACCATCACAGCTGAAGACATTCTTTGGGCAATGAGCAAGCTTGGTTTTGATGACTACATTGAACCCTTGACTTTGTACTTGCATCGTTATCGTGAGTTTGATGGTGGTGACCGTGGATCCTTGAGAGGGGAGCCTTTGCTGTTGAAGCGCCCAATGGTTGATCCAGTCTATCACATGTTGCCTCCTAATTTTCCAATGGCTCATCACCATGCAAGTTACTTTGTGTATCCACCGCCAATGGGCAACGGTACTTACCTGCAGGGGGATGGAAGCACTTCTCAGTGTGCAGTGGTGGGAAGTGACGACGTTGAGTCTCCTGCAGAGGAGGGTCAGGAGTGATCAGTTTCATTGCTGAAGGAATTAATTAAGCTGTTGTTGAAACTTCAAGAGCAGTGAAGAACGTGGACTCCCTTTTTTTTCATCTCTTACCTAATCTAGGATAGTTCTTTGCAAAGTTTAGGAACGTTTATTTTGAACCAAGTGAGCCAAATGTGGTCTCTTCAATTGGCTGTTTGTATATAATGCTGCCTGTCTATTTTGAGAATTCCGTTGGTGATTGCTTGTGACTTGTTCATATTTTGATGCAAAATCCTTGAAACCAATCTACACCTTCGGGCCTTAATTTTCTGTAATGGATTACACAACACAAGAAGAACACTTGGCTAGGACAGACTATTTTGGTCAAATCTACCAGAAAAAAAAAATACCTCATCATCTGTTTGCCATTCAAGTTTGCTGAAGCATATAACACAACAAAACTATCCTTCACGAGATGCTTGTGTACCCAAAAAGATGAGAAAGAACACGAGGAAGAAACAAAGTCATATAGTGCAAAAAGAAATTAAAGTCAAGCATGTTGTCAATAAGGCAAATTACACTATAATTGCCGTCTCTCCAGGACAGTTCTGAAGAACAAAGATGATATCAACGACTATCCTGATAGGATCTAATGGGAGCTTTTGAAACTTCAACTGATCAACTCTCAATACACTGTCTTTTAAACTCATGATCATCTTTCTCTTCAGTTTCTTCTTCCGGTACAGTATCATGTATTTTAATCTCGTGATCATCTTTCCCTTCCGTATCTTCTTCCCGTTCAATATCATTATCACCTTCACATCTTTTCCTCTGTGGTATCACTTCAAAGAATGAAGTTTTCCAGTCTCCTGTCTCCAAGTATTTCAGAAGTATCTCTACCACTTGATTGACTGTAAGGACCTGCACAAGGAATATACATGTTAGACAAACAGTGTTTTCAAAAGTTTCTACACAGACCATATAGTAAATTGGTCACTAACAATTTATTGGTAAAGAAAAGAGAATCTATTATTGACCATATAACCAGTCTAACAACCAAAAATTGGAGCATTTAGAATTTCCATATGCTGCCACCAATCATATGTTCTCTCAAGATGCAAGAGGCCCGTGATACACCCAACCTTTATCTGCACTCTATTGAAGAGCTCCATGACTTGAGCATATTAGCGATCAGTTCTTTGATTTGAAGTATTTGGGTTTCAGAGTTCTTATTGGCATAATAGAAACAACTTTAAGGATGCACATCTAGACACCTCAACTTGTTTCCACTGTGTCAATTGAACACTCCAACTTACAAAATGATTATCTAGACAACTCCAAATTTTCTATGTCACTTCAGCATTAGGTGTCAACGAGACACAATGAAGATGAATTGAAGTGTCTAGATGTGCATTCCCAAAGTAAAGTTGGAGGGTTTAGTTGTCAGTTGAAGCCAAGTTAAGGTGTCTATCTATGTATTATGGCTTCTTAATTAATGTTAAATTAGAGGTGTAATAACTTCAATTAGTTTGTTCTTTTGTTGGAAATTTTAAACATGCATGGAAAAAAAAAATTGAACTCATCAGCCAGAAACAATTCAATACGGTACATATCTCAATTTTCAAGTAAAGGAGAGATGTAATGCTTTTATTATAAAAGAAACTAGTATGGCTATCCTTTTTACACTGATCATTTGGTTTCTGACTTTTTATGTTACAGAGTGATGATTTGAAGAATGAAGCAGGAGAGAATTGACTATTGATTAAGATGAGCAAAATTAGCTGACAAAGGGCTCTTGACCTGTTTGGATACCCTTTTTTCAACCTATGCTAGTACAGGTTCAAAACTGCTCTACCCATATTATGAATGGGATGGGTAAAATAGGTTGAGAGTGGACGGATTGTGGGGTGGGGCACACAAACATGAGTTGAATTTGCCACCACTAGTTGTGCCAAAAGATACAAGATTCACTATTCATGCATCTGCGTAGTGGCTTCAAATTTCAATGATACGCTACTGGATCATTCATGTTGCTACTATTAAAACAACTTCTACGACAAAATATATGCTCAAAATGATGAACCAAAATATTATTAGAAAGATAAATGGTGCCAGTAAATACATATAAGATAATTAGAGGTCCAACATCTTTGAGATATTGATCAAGGTAATGTCTTTCAGTGGTGCATATTGAAGGAAACACGAACAAGATTCTTTGGCTTCAAGATAAACATCAATAGCTATAGTCTCTCGGACTAGTATGTATGTCCTATGATCTCTTGGTGCCTCTTGAATAATTCGATCCTGAGCTCTCAGATCTAGGAAGTTTCAACCACTATGAAATACTAGCAACAACTTGAAACTAACAGTTTATACATGCTAGTGACGTGTCTTTTACTTCGAAATACATTCATATGTAAAGCAATTCAAAGTTTTTTAACTGTATGGAGCCCCTAACATAGTACTCTAGAAAACTATGAGCCAATAATCCAATCTGCTGTTAGCATCTGATGCAGATGCAGCCCATGATGGCAGGCTATTATCCCAACAACATCACTACTGATCATATTCAACAGTTCCTGGATGAGAACAAATCACTAATTCTGAAGATTGTGGAGAGCCAGAACTCAGGAAAACTAAGTGAATGTGCAGAGTGCCAAGCTAAACTTCAGAGAAATCTTATGTATCTTGCAGCTATTGCTGATTCACAGCCCAGCCTCCTAGTATGCATTCACTGTTATCTTCTGGTGGGATGATGCAGGGAGGGGCACATTACCTGCAACAACAACAAGCTCAGCAACTAACGACACAATGGCTTATGGCTGCAGCAAGATCCTCCTCAATGCTCTATGGACAACAACAACAACAGCCATTATCATCATTGCAGCAACAACGAGCAGCCTATCATAGCCATCAGCTCGGAGTGAGCAGCTCTGGTGGCGGAAGCAGTGGTGGACTTCACATGCTACAAAGCGAAAACACTCATAGTGCTAGCATTTCACTTGGTGGCGGTGATGGTGGTGGTGGTTTCCCCGACTATAGCAGAGGATTAGGCAGCGCAAACAAGCTGGAAATGGGAAGTTCTATGTCTGATCGAGGACAGGGTGGGAGCTCGAGTGGTCATGCTGGTGAGAATCTTTACTTGAAATCTTTTGAAGATGGGAATTAAGTTTATGTATGTTAAGGTAAGGATTAGAAGCTTTTCTTTTTTTAACTTATCAGTTAAGGATTTTGAAGTTAACACAAGAACACTTAAGGATTTTGTTACTTAATGTGTTGTGAAAAAAACACTACTCTCTTATGCTTTTGATGTTTTGGGCTAATATCTCAAATGTTTGAAACTTTCACCTTCTAAATATCATGTAGATTTGTTAAGTCATTTTGGTAGCATTTGGTTACTTGATGGAAAAAAAAAATCCAATCTGCTGTTATTGACATCCTTTAACACGAGAGGTCAGAGTCAAAGTACCCAACTTCATATAATCTGGGGGGAAAAAAAAGAAAGCATAGCATTTCATTGATGTCCTGCAGAGACAAGCAAAGCATTTAAGGAAAGTTCATACAGCAAGTCACGAAACAGTCTTTAGATTTTCTTCCAGTATATACACAGGGAGCAGTCTCTTTAGAGTTCAGGTTCAAGACACATCGAGAGCCTTATTAGCCAACGCTGTTTTTCAGGTGAACTAACTGAGGCACATGGAGTAGCAGCACACCTTTAATAAACGTCTTAACCAGCAAAACTAATTGTCAAGCATAAAGAAGGTTGCAAGCACACAGATATTACCTCATTAACATAGTTTACAATGCAGGGTCTCAAGGCAATATGCAGAAGTAGCTCAATGATTCACAATATTGAACATACCTGGGAACTAGACATCTTTAGGTAAGTTCCTATTGGGAGTTTTGCTGTTTGAATCCCTTGGTCCTCCGCTTTTTTCATGGTTAGCCCTTTCCACCGATTCCTATCCACCAACCCACCAATGATATATATATGCTTTGGATCAAGGACGTCTAGTGTTGTTTCCGAGTCTGCAGTGAGATATACAAGGCGTTCCTTCTGATCTTGGAATGCCTCAATATATGGCTGATTCTCCTTTTCAATTAACCACTTGTCAAATCCTGGTAGTCTCTGCAACTGATCTTGCATTTCTCCTCGACAGCCAGTCAACCAAAGGTGAGCAGGACAACTACATCTGCCATTCACTGCATAACAGTACATGATCTGCCATAAGTCCAATAGCTTTAGCTTGTTAGCTTCAAACATGTAAGATAAAAGTGCATTTGTAAAGCAGCAAGAAACGAGAAGAATTAATTCAAGATTCAGCTCCATGCCATGAGTATTCAAGTATTCTACAACCTATAAAATTAAATCAGCTAAATGATATCGGCATAAATATAGCGACTTTAGGCTTCTGGCATCGGAATTATTTTATGTGAAAAGGCAGCATTTCACCAAAAATGTGAATAGTATAAAATTCAGTCATATGGAGACAAATGGAAACTAAACCAGAACAGAAGAAAAAGAAACCTGTTGAACGAGGCTATGGAGCTCGCTGGAATTCATGAGGTGATCAAACTCGAGATCAATAACTAGATTTTGGCCATTTTCTTTAGCTTTAGTGAGCCTCTGCATCTTCTTTCCTTTTTCTTGGGAGCGTTGGTCCATTCTCTCTTTCCTCAAGCACTTCCTAGACTCTATAAACTGTTGCTTCTCCTCTTCGGTGGCGCCGGCTAGCTTTTCCTCCCATTCCTTACGCTTGCGCTCCCCTTCTTTCTTCTTCTGCTCTTTCATCAATGCCTTTTTCTCAGCCTTTTTGGCCTCGTATCGTTGCTGCTTCAACAGTTTCTTCTTGGCGTTCTTCGACAGCGGTGGACATGGCTGCTGTTGCTGTTCAACTGGGACTTCCACTTCTTCCTCAGGTGCCATTGTTTTCCCTTCGAGAAAGAAATTCGCTGAACATTGGGGCTTTAGCACATAGGAGGGGCTCTGGAACTTTGGGCCTCCACTGTTTCACTCCTGCCCCGGCCCTCAAAGTTATTTTTCAAATTTTATTTTTAGGAAACTAGATAAATATTTTTATTTTAATAAAATAGGACTAGTTTGAACTTACGCACTTAATTGTTATTTTGTTTTTTTTTTAATAAAGAGAAAGAAAATGAAAAGACGTACAAATTATAACCATTGCTTTTTTTGAAAGAATAATTTAATATAATATATATATATATATTGTTATAAAACTGAATCTAAATTAACTATAGGCGGAACAATAAAAGCAGAAGTAGAGGAAAAGAAGAATTCTTTC
>JBCEWC010016932.1:0-12803 GCA_038996855.1 Solanum aculeatissimum
TTCAACAATGTTCTTGACCTCGTGATCTTTATTCTTGTTCATGGCCTCAGACCTTTCTCCACATACTACATTTTTTACTATCTTAACCACATCACTTTTGTTGTACATTAATTCTAGTCACTTTTTCTAAAGCATACATTTCACCATACAATAGTTCTAATCACTTTTTCTAAAATACATATTTTTAATAAACATTAAGTATTTTATTTTTCAAACCAAAATCTTTGCCTTATAATAAAAATAAACTAATAGAAGAAATAATAATCAGTAAAATAAATGCTCTATGAAGAACAACAATATAATGTGGAAGATCTAGGGAGGACACAATTAATGTGGAATGCTACTTGTGAAACTTGCCTTCCCTGCTTCCATTAGATAGGTTATTGTATTCATTTTTCAGGTGTTTTTTTTCCTAGACAAAAGATTTACCATAATTTTGGCCAAACAAACATGAAAAAAAACCTAAACCAAACACACTCTTACTAACCATAGCAATTTCGTTATCTATAACCATTTTGCACCACTTTGTTAGCAAGTAAATGTGTTTCAAAAAAGATCAAGTGATAATCAATAATATACCTTGCCTATATTCATTAATGAAGGTGTTATTACAATTTAGAACCCTACCAATAACACATGATTCATGTGTATACAAATCTAGACCAAAAGAAAAGATTATATGTATACAAGTAATACAATTCATTATAAATCTTGTGAACTATCTTTAGTTTTTTTTTCTTTACACTCTCAAATCACTTGCAGTACTTTGTTATTCTCATGTTCTTGAACATATTTGATTCTCATTCATGACTTCTTTTTAGTAAAAAAATATACTTTGTTTACGAAGTGTATTGAAAGTACTCTCTATTTTGAGGGGAAAAAAAGATGTCGATTATGTTATATGAAAAGATAAATTTTTAAATTTGAACTTTTTAAAAGTTTTGATTATATTGAACATAAACAAACATTGGATTCTTATGGGAGATTTGTTTAAAGTATTTTCAATAAAAAATCTATTTTTTCAATAAAGCATACAATGCAAGAAGTATTTAGATTTCTCACCGAAATTCATTCGGCGACCATGCTCTTCATGATTTAAAATTTTGCATTTTTTGTGAGACTTGCTCCATTGTGAACTCACATGATTCAGTTTTTCTGGTGATCTCCGGTCTCTTTAGTAGGCCGATCGATTAGTGATTGATACTTGATAGTCCATAAAGTTGCGTAATGTGACTTGGTTCAAAACTAAAAGAGCAAAATTTGAATTACAGATTTCAATCCCCTGTTCTTGATCAAACCCTCTATATTTTCTCCAAAGTTTCATATATAAGTATGCTCTTGCTCTACACTTCACCCATAATTCCAAAAGTTAGTTTAAAACTTGTTAACATTTCAAGAATGAAAAAGTTTATTTAGTACTTGGTCGAAAATTTGTTTGTAGCCATTTCATTTTTAGCGTATCCCTTCGTATGTGTAGCAGTTTGCCTTTTCATATATAAATTGGCAAGAGGGATGTTTGAACAGATGTCTCTTCAAAGAGGTGTCTGTTGTGTGGATTTATATATTTTTTTAAAAATAAATGATATATAAGGGTATTTTAGTAATTCAACAGTCAAGATAAGCCGTTCACAATGAAGAGGAATATTATTAAGCTAAACCTATGGAAAAGTTTTCAACATTATACCTTATATTTTATAAAATAAAGTATATATTGTTATGAATGAACAATGTGATTATTATTTTTAAATAAACATAGTTTTAGATGTTGTTTCAAATATTATTCTTGGTTGAATCTTACTTATGAGTAAATCATATATTTCAAATAAATTACATTATAGACAGTCTTTCTGAATATATAGTAAACTTTACTTACATATATTGGTTACGCCATGACTCTTCCATCATTCTTAATACGATAACTTAATCTTGTATAAGATGGATATTATTCTATTTTAATTTATGCTTGGGATATCATTCTATTTTATGGTTAAGTGACTAAAGTTATTTATCATTTACCAATTCTCAATGTAATAAATTGACTCTAATATATAACTCATATTATTTCTTGAAAGTGTAACTTAATAAGTAACATACTGATTAAATTTTATCCCCCCAAAAATCATCACCTTCGTTGTGTGTCATAGGTGAGGGCTTAGCCTTACATCACTTAAAAATATTAACCGCTCAATCAAACAAGCAACTATCCAAAAATTAGGACATTAACCGTAAATGGTATTTCTAAAAAGAATAAACATGCATTTTAAGATCATCACAAAAAAGTGATATGTCGTGGTACTTACAGAAATCACAAAATGAGTGTACAAATAGAAATGCATAAATAAATAAATGATAAAGAAAAGTTAAGAAATTAAAATAGAACCTGTTATTTGTTATGCTTTATTCTTAATTTGTTATTTTGGTATTCTATCTTTTACTATATATCTTCGTTATCACATCAATATTTTCTATTGTTTCTTACACCAAACAACAAACCAGATGAAATTTCAGTATCATTCAATTTCGACAATTTACATGCAGAAGTTTGAAATCATAAACGGTGTCACCGTTACGATTATGTTGTCTTAATCACCTGCCACTAGTCTTTTGATTTATTCAAGCCTGTGAATATCTTCAATATCAATAATTCCAATATGAAGCCTGCCGTCTCTTTGTGGGTGTAGTTTTGTTTAGAAGATTTATATTTTTTTGATACATTCTTTTCAAAATGACATATCTTTGTAGGTTTTTGAAAAAACAAATGAATGAGGGAAAGGAAGTATTGTTAGATTTCTTATTTCATGAAGTTAAAAGGACAACTTTTCAAGAGCGAACACTTTAAAATTTATTAGTTACATTATTTTTTAAATTTATGTTTAGTGGAATATTTAAATTATTTACAAGGGTATTTTTAGAAATTTAACGTCAAAAGTTATTTTAGTTATTGAAAATTTTAAGTGTAATGAAGAGGGTAAATTAGTTATTTAGCTTTCAATCAGTGAGTTTCCACTTTTAAAATAATATAGAATATTTAAGTATAGGAGTGTAAATTAGTAATTTGACATTGAAATTTATGGAGTTGGTGCTTTTAAGGTAATATAGAAATATAGATATAGATATAGATTAATTTACTAAATTATATATATAAGTATTTTTCGTACTGAGAGAGAAGGCGAGAATGAGAAGTATTTGATTTTAATTTATATGAAATCTTTTAGTAGCATTTCTTTTTTTTTTACTTTAAATCTTTATGAATACTATTATTTTATCATGAATTGTTTAAATTATTTTTGTACTGAATTGATTTTTTTCTTAATTATTTTAAGTGAGATTTTTAGTTTTAAATAACTTTAAATCCCTGGGATAAAGATTAACAAAAAAAAACAGAAAAGTTGCATTTACCATAATATGCAGTAAACATAGAAAACTTCGAGAAGAACATAAATTTAGATGGTTTCGAAAAGTGAAAAATATGTGCAATCGCATACTCAAATTACCGTAGTCGCCTTTATATAAATCATCATTTTCTATTTCTTGAATAAATTTAGAACATTTGACAAAAATAAATAGAAAAGAAGGTCAATAAAATATGTTCACATTCTATTTCTTGAATAAATTCTAAATTTCTTGATGTGTTCGACGTTGAGAGATGTATGTAATTTTTTTTTACAACTTCACTCCTACGGGGTGTGCAAAAATCAAACGCTAATGCAAGAACCAAGAAAGCTAAAGGAAAAGAAGAAGAATCTTTTTTTTTTCTAACACTAAACTTGTAGCCTATTAGCTGCAAGAACCAGGAACGCTAAACTTCTGGTGGTGGTTGTGGGTTGGGGTCGGGATGCACTCGTCCTAACCCACCAAGTCCTCGATGCTCCCAGTAACTCAATATTCCACGTACAGAAAAAAGGATAACCCCAGCAATGATAGCATAATCAATTACGGTGAAAGTAATGTGGTTGCTTGGTGAAAATAGGTCAGTAATAATGGTGTATGCGCCCACTCCGAGAAGGGCTAATGCCAATAACATGGCAAAAAGAAAATAATGAACCAGCATAAATTGAAGAATATCTTGTAAAGCCATAGTTTCTTGAAAACGAATTTAGAGAGGAAACTAAAATGTTGAAGTTGGAAATTAAGAAAGTTCAAAAGTGCATGTTATTTTCTGTTTTAAAGAGAGTGCATTACTTATATATTATTACCCAGGAAAAGAAAAAAACAAAATAAATAAGATTTCAATCAAATCTTTATTTATTTGATCCAAAGAGAAAATGCAAAAATAATAGTCTTTGCATTAAAAAAAATACATTTTTTTCTTTTTGTAAAAAACACTTGTTCGAACTTCATTATCTTGGCTAAATCTTCTCTTAATTTAATTCAAATAAATAAAGTAAAAAACATAGTTGAAACAAATAAATCATTATATTAATCAAGTTGCAATTAATAGTTGAAAATATTCACTTGAAAGTCAATTGTTCGATTTTCTTTTCTCTAAGGTACCTAAAAGATTAATGCAATACACACGTGTAAAACTGATAGAAAATTACTGCTAATTGTAATGCGTCCACACAAACTCAAACTCAAGATCAACTTTCCACAATAACTTCTTCAAGCTACTATGGATTCAATACACAACATATTAATGATTTTTATTTTGATAAAAATAGGAAATATTATATTAGATCATTACGTTGTAGTGGAAGTGCACCAGCTCTGCTAGTACTATTCTCCGTAGGAAAATAATTACTGACATTTTCTACATTCCGCGTATTAACTGTCGTTTGTCTTTTTAGCCTTACAAAAGGAGTTCCGTTCTTATCCGTAGCTAGCTTCTGTTGGACAAAAGATGGTGGAACTTGTAGGATCCTTAATGGATTTAGTATATACATATTTACTCCTTCCTTGGCTAGTGCATCCGCCACACTGTTTGTCTCCCAATAGCTATGCTTAATTTGGGGGGGGGGGGGGTTCCCCAATTGGCGAAGAAGATCCCTGCAATATTTTGATAATAAAATATATCAATTTTTCATCAATTACAATAAGTTATTGTAATTGGTTATGGGCCTTGTGTCGAAAAGCTTGTATGGAGCATTGATGTTCTTAAATCAAGCATATAGATTTGTAGTGCATTGCACACACCAACTTATAGGTAGTTAACATCTCAATTCTCTTTATCACTTAAAACACTTGCATAAATATGCAGTATTAAAATATTTAAATAACTACTGAGTCACAAATTCACCTGCGATTGATATTCGGATCTTTAGAACCTCTATATTACTTGTATGATTATATACACTTGTGCGTCTATTAGAAGCGAACATAAATCATTCATTTGATAACCAAATGGTTTGATACCAAACATTCTATGTGTTCATATGTGGGGTACTATCATAACTTGGAAATCTAGAAAGATGTTTATCATGGATACTTCGTCAAATCATACTGTGATAATAAATATTTATGAAGCAAGCTAAGAATGTGTGTTGTTGAACTCAGCGATACATCTCATTCAAGATAAAGATAATTTGTAATATGATAAAATATTCACCATAATATCTTTTAAATCAATTAAAACTGAGATATCCGAATTTGGCTTGTCAATTTATGAAAAATTAATCTCGTCTAATTATTGATTCACAAATACAATCTCTACAACTTCATGATATACCCATAGATTAGTCAGTTTTTATATGAAGGGTTGCCATTTATTAACTATCGAAATTTTCTACTTTTGGTATAATTTAGCACATTCGTTATTGATATTATGAAATTCTAAAACATAAAAGGATTTTACTTGTTGGTATCAATCAAATTATATCATTTTTGGTATTTTCATCGTTTACATGACATCTTGTCACATCACAAAATACCCTGTAGATGTGACTGGCACCAGCCAATACCATCTGTCGGGAGAACCAAACATCTATAAAGCATCAAAATTATCAAAGAACAGAGATACAATATGTGCAACATCAAACCTCATCACTATTGAAAAAAGTGAAATAACTATCAAAACAAATGTGTATATCAAGTTAGGAAATAAAAAGGTCACTTAACAAAATATCTCTAGCCCAAATTTCACAATAAAACCATGGATCATCTAATAGAGTGATATGAGTTTAACTGTCGGTCATACAAACCCCAAGAAGAAAAATAAACATAAACTATGATAGATAGAGCTAAAATTGTAGCCTCCATGAACAATGTGAAGGCTCACCTCAGCAACAGAGTCCATGGGAACGAACTCGTCAGCCACAAGTCTCATTCTTCGCAACGGTGTCTGCATTGACATGCAAGTAAGGAGTGAGCTGTCACGCCTCGGGAGGGTACCCTTGGCGAGGCCGGCACTCAGAGACTACTGCTAGCCCTCAAGTGAATCACTCAGCCTCATCACATTTGTTCAATCACATTATAATAACAGAAGACATCAATGAATAAGAATACTTAAGAAAAGAAATGACAAGTGATAATAAAAGGCCCAAGGCCAAACAATCTGTCCATCAAACTGAGTAAGACTAGTACGAAAGAAACTAGCCAATAATAAAATCCAATCATGACTCAACAATTTAGTCTATGTAGCATCTTAACATTTAATTAAATGGTGCCAATGACAGGTTCATGGCTACCTCAAAGTAAAATAGAAAAGCTAAACTCAAAGCTAGAAGATAAAACATGACATCCTCCGAAGTTAGGGGAGGACTCACCAATCAGTTGGATGTAAATAGTCCTCAACGGAGCTCCTATTGATGACTGCTAGTACCTGTCTCTGCATCATGATAAGATGAAGGCCCAAATGGGCGTCAATACATGAAATGTACGAGTATGTAAAATGGTAAAATCAAGCATGTAAAGGCAGAATAACATCAACTCAAAATAGCTCAACTCTGGAAGTAAGAAACTCAATCATCAAGTTAAAAGTCTAAGGTAAGAATGCAATTTAGACAATGATCACTCATATACCATCTCATCCCATCCACTTACAGTACTATCACGACCTGTTTGAGAGTTTCTCAAACCGACAACCATCATCTATGAGATAGTGATGATACAATGAAGCGATGACATTACCACATCCATCTAATATCGTGCTAAGGTAGAGGACATCCCATCAGTAGATCCACAATAACAACATCAAGTCCTCTTTTGGGGATAATAAGAAAATATATGTTTTTATGGTTCAATCCTCTCCTACGCTAGCCACGTAGTTATTGAGTTTGAGTTGAACTTACTCTTACACAATTTAGTGCTCAATACTCCTCCCAAGACTCAATATGCTAATAAAACCTCAACTCTAAGATTACCTAATTCATCTAGTCTCATTGGACATTTATCTACTAAATTCATCACATCAACTATCAACTCTTTGGTTACATTCTCTTAAGGTTTAGTATCTTGACTCATAAAGAGTCAATCATGCATCATTCTAACTCATAGAATTCAAGAAAAAAAAGTAGAGTTAAAACATTTAGGAATTCTACAGATTCTTTAGGTTTAAATTATACCAATGCATACTTATTTAAATGCAATATGTAAAAATAACAAGAATTCAGTCTAGGGTTTGTGTAGAAAAGTAAAATCATCAATTTCAAGTATTTAATTCATAAAAGTTGTAATTCATGCAAAATTATATATATATACATTAGAATTTAAGAAACATCTTCAAGAAACAGTCATGGAAGACTCAATTCACTCACTACTCTATCAATTCGGATTATGGGGCACATGGAAGAACAAAATCCATATTTTAGTTAATCTTACTTACCTGAAAATTTGAGTCTCTGGACAACTTGAAAGATTTCTCAAGTTTTTGCTTCGAACCCTTGCCTTTTTCTCTCTTGAAACCTTGTTCTAAGTTGGAGAGGGTGATTTAGCGTAATGTTTACTGATTAGAAACGTTTTAGGACTTGTTTAGGTATCAAGTTTAGGCCTTAAAAGGGTGAAAAAATACCAAAATATCCCATTAGAAAGAGTTATCAAAAGTCATCCACGAGCCCACTTACGGCCTGTAGAAACTTCCATGACTAGTGGGAACCATTTCGTGAACTTTTGGGCAAATATTTGGGGTTACTTGATCATTTCACGAGCCCAATATACGACCCATAGATGGATTCGTAAAGTCTGAGGCTCATAAATTAATTTTCAGAACTTTTTCCCATGTGTGTAGAGATGGGTCGTACTTTAATCGACGGCCTATATTAGGTTTCGTATGTACACTACATCTGACAATCTTCAGTAAAAAACCCATAACTTTTGACTCTGAACTCCAAATGAGGTGAAACTAGTTGCGTTGGAAAGCTAATTCAAAGAACTTTCATTTGATCAGTCATAAGTCATATAACTCTCTATGTGCTAAGAATTATGATTATTTAAAGTTGACCATTGTATAATCCAACACTAGGAACTCAATTTATGGGAAAGTTTTGAATTCACCCAAGTACTAAATGTCTCTTATGACCCTAATACACTTACCACCTATAAGAATAAGGCTTGAAACATAGGTACATGTAAGAATAGAGTTATGGGACGTCACACTTGGATTATTATTTTGTCATTGTTTTTCATTAAGTATTTCTTTATCATTGATGTATTCTGCTATTAGATTATGATTAAACAAATGTGATGAAACAGAGTAGTTCGCTTGGGGGCTAGCAATAGTTTTCGAGTGTCGGCCACACTAAGGGTAAACTCCTGGGGCGTGACATTAGTTTAGCCTTACATACCTGGAAAGTTGATATTACAATCAAAATTTGAAGAACACTAGCTTTTCTGGAGAAAATCTTTGATTTTGGAACCTTGATGCTTATTCTTGAGAACGAAATTCACTTATGTAATTCTTTTAGAGTGGAAGAAATTGGAAAAACATTGGTTGAAGGGCCTCTCCTTGATTGTTGAATTCTTGACTTAGGATTTTTAGAGTTCTTGATGAAGAACCCTATTTCTTGAAGAAGAAGAATCAAGAAATCCATTCTTGAAAATTCTTGAATTCGTTTTCTTGAAACCCTGAGTTATGATTTAAGATTTCTCTTAGAGATTTATGAATAGATGAAGAAATTTCGTTTGGAATGCTTGAACTTTATGGAGAATAACTTACCTTGATGATGAATCTTGAAAGCTAACCCTAACTTGATAATTCTTTTTGATGATTCTTGAGTTTCTATGTTTAGGAGTGAAGAAGAGAGTTTCAATCATGAAAAATTGACATTTTATGCGTTTTGGGACCTTAAATAGACCTCCCAAAGGTTATAGGATAAATGTACCCTCAAAACATAATAAAAATACGTCATTTAACTTATCCAGAAGAGTCTGCGTCAAGTCCGCGACGCGGAGATGTCGCGGACTTTAGACAGCTCTGCACGTCTCCAGTAAAATGGTCATAATATTTTACTCCGAATTTTGATTAAGTAAAAATTTGATGCATTGAAAATCTAATTCAAAGATCTTCAATTTGATATATTATTTGTCACCTAAATCATTATGTGCTTAGATATATGACCATTTAAAATTGACCCTTCTATGAGCTCATACCGAAACTTAGCCAATGGAAATGTTTTGAACTTGGCTTGACATTGGGTGTCCTTTATGACCTCAAACCACATCCAACACACTTCAATTACTTAGGAAAGGGCCTTCACATACGTTCACAACTTGGAGCTATTGAATCACCTAATTTTATTGAATTTCATATCGAAGCTCAATCGGTAAAAGAGATTTCAACTCAACTTTGTGCTAGAGGGTTCTTGTGACCTTACTTCATCTTCAAATCTATTTTCACACTAAGAAATTAATTTTAACACCTATGCTCAATTAAGAATAATCGATTACAATCTTATATCATATGAAGGATGACTCAATCGTAGCTTAAAAAAATGGGGTGTTACAATTTAATTTCAAATTCAACGTATATTTATTGTCATTTATTAGTAGCGAATCTAGTTGCGCTTCGCACAATCATCAAGATATTAATAAATAGACAAATATTTTTTCGTAAATTTAGTTTCAAAAATAAATAAATTCATATATACTATTTTATTTGTATTAAATTTTAAAAATATAAATATTTTTATTAAGATTTCATGATTAGTTGATTGGTTGCTTTTTTTGAAAATTCTAGTGTCATGTTGTTCGTATACAATTAATTAAAATTAATTGAAACATAGCACAATAATCGATTAAAACGAAAAGATATACGGATAGTGCTTTAATTTTAAAAATCGACATTCTTCAATAACTCTTCATTTTTATTCTAAAATAAAATAAAAACTTTTCAAATGTAGAATCCAAAATTTAAAACTCACTGTTTTTTTATATTTAAAGTCCAAAAGCAAATTTTAATATTTCTCCAAAATGTTAAATAAATTAAAGGACTTCAATTTAGCGGCAAAATTGAAAAACAAATTTAAATTAAATAAAGCCAACATGTAACATAGAAAACTTTGAGAACAACATAAATTTAGATGGTTTCGAAAAGTGAAAAATATGTGCAATTGCATACTCAAATTATCGTAGTCGCCTTTATATAAATTATCACTTTCTATTTCTTGAATAAATTCTCAATATTTAGAACATTTGACAAAAATAAATAGAAAAGAAGGTCAATAAAATATGTTCACTTTTTATTTCTTGAATAAATTCTCAATTTCTTGATGTTCGAAATTGAGTGTATCAGGACGTTGAGAGATGTATTTGAAATCGAGATGTGATGTATTAGAATGTTTGATCCGAATTCCACCAAACTGTAAGGAATTCTCGTATATTGGAAAAGAGTAAAGATAGAATTCTTCAAATGATTTGAGATATTCTTCAAATTATTTCGATAGCATATATTTTTTCTATTCCATTTTATATGACACATTATTCTTTTTAGTTTATCCCTGAAAGAATGTAACTTTACTATAATTAAAAACTTTTTAACTTTAAAATTCTCCTTTACCATTAATGAAATGATTTACAGTCATACAAATATTTAAAAATTGTTTTACACCACAAGTTTAAAAAGTTTTTATTTTTTAAATAGTGCACTACGCCAAGTCAAATAGTATCACATAAAACAAGATAGAGAGAGTAATAAAGAATGAGAATCTTGCTCAAATTGAATTGTAACTCATTAACATTAAACATACCAGCCCCCCGAGCGTCCCCCAACCCCCCCGAGCATCACCTCACCCCCCATCCTACCCCAAAAAAATGTAATTTTTTTTTTAAAAAACTTATATATAATTGTTTTTACAATTCCACCCTACCCCAAGTAGGGGTGTGCAAAAATTGAACCGATTGATAAAATTGAACGCTAATGCAAAAAGGTTATTGTGTTGAAATACTAGCTACCACACGTAATGCAATGTTTGTAGATTTTTTTGCCCCTGGAACTTTTTTAGAATAAATTATATATTATTACCTTTTAAAGTTCATTGAATACTTAATTTTTTTTTTCAAAGTGAATACTGTAGATTTTTGAAAGGAAAAATCGAAACAACGATATTTTGATTATAATTTTTTTATTTGGTTAAAGATAGTAATATTCTAATAAAGGCCAGGAAAAGAAAAAAATACACACTAAGAAATAAATGAGATTTCAATCAAATCTTTATTTATTTGATCCGAAGAAAAAATGAAAAAATAGTAGTCTTTGCATTAAAAAAAATACAATTTTTTCTTTTTGTAAAAAACACTTGTTCGAACTTCATTATTTTTGCTAAATCTTCTCTTAATTTAATTAAAATAAATAAAGTTCAGGCTACATTTTATAAAATTGGGTCCAAAGAAAGAAAATAAACAAAATGTACAGTTGAAACAAATAATCATTGCATATGAAAAATAATAAAGAACACATTTAGAGTAAAATGTAATGTATATTTAAAAATATTGAAAAACAAGTTGAAACAAATAAATCATTATATTAATCAAGTGGCAATTAATAGTTGAAAATATTCACTTGAAAGTCAATTGTTCGATTTTCTTTCCTCTCAGGTACCTAAAAGATTAATGCGATACACACGTGTGAAACTAATGGAAAATTACTGCTAATTGTAATGCGTTCACACACACTTTTCACAATTTCAAGTGTTCGCGGTCATTAAAAGTATATTACCCAACTTGGAGTCGAGATCGAATCACATAGAAATGCTCAGGTTAGAATTCAATTTAAGAAGCAACATTGGTGCTTTAATCTTTCGTAGCATGAGCAAACAATACGTAGAAACAAATAATAATCTGAAAGTAAAGTCTAAGAGAAATTATCACTATAACTAAGTAATAAAAGCAAAGAATAAGAGAGTTTAAGCAACTTCTAGGGATGATAAATAGACATACAAGTAGTAATTGGCATGGACGTTTGAAAATACTCAAAAGATGATGAATCTATATGGGTATGGCAGGTGGATCTAATATTTGATCAAGGTTCTCTCAAACTCAAGATCAACTTTCCACAATAACTTTCTCAAGCTACTATGGGTTCAATACACAACACATTAATGGTTATTCATCATTTAACCTCACTTCATGGAACCCTCTCAAGCATACATGAAGACCCTAAGTTAGGACTGAGTTTGCAGCCTCAATCCATACATAAAAACATGGCTAATTAACAAAACCCGTAAGAATTCATCAATAACTCAAGTAAAATCAAACACCCAACAGTCAATCACTGCATTATAGTCTACATTATCCCCCTAGAAGAATTGGGGTTTTCTAGCTAATCATCAAATAGAACATGGATAATTTACCAAATAGATTTCCTTCCATTGAAATTGTCTTCAAGCTCAAGAAATTCAAAAGAAATCAACACAGGTTCACCAAAACCCTTACTC
>JBCEWC010016933.1:0-12803 GCA_038996855.1 Solanum aculeatissimum
AAAATATGCACTTTCCTACTTATCCCTACTTACCCCCCAAAAATATATGCACTTTCCTACTTATCCCTACTTACCCCTTTTCAGGAAGAAAGTTAATTACAACACTACAAAAGAAAACTGGATTTTCAAAATGCATTTTTAACAGGTCAAAAAAAATTGGATTTTTTTGGAATGATGATTGGATGTGTAGGAATATAGAAGATGTTGTCCAACAAGTGAATTTTACCTTTAGCTACTTTCAAAAAGAATTTAGAATTACAGTTTTGTGTGCTAGATGTTCGACCACATGGAGAGACTGGAATTGTGAGAGGAATTGCAAGTTGTAGCTGACTCAAATCAGTTGCCTTGGATAATTGGAGGTGACTTTAATGTAATTGTGGTGAAGGAGGAGAAACAAGGTGGGTTGCCTTTTACAATGGCTGAGGAAACTGATTTTGCAAATTGTATAAGCAGTTGTGCCTTGATGGAACTCAAATTCTTAGGAAGTTGTTTAACTTCGTGGAACGAGAGAGTAGAGGAGAAGTGTATTTTAACAAGGTTGGATAGAATTCTTGTTAATCAAGAATTTCTTGATCTTTTTCCCTCTAGTGAGGTACATCATTGATCAGACAAGGATCAGACCATGTGCCTTTACATGTTGTGTATAACTCATTAGAGGAACCCATCCAGAAACCTTTGAAATTCAAAATTTCTGGCCAAGACATCACTCCTTTAAGTAAGTTGTGAAAGATAATTGGAAGATTGACTTTGTAGCTGATCCATTTATTAAATTTCATGCAAAGCTGAAAAATTTGAAAAGGGTGCTGACATAGTGGAGACAAGAGATTTTTGGGAATATTTTTCTGAAAATGGCAACCATGGAGGATGAAATCAAGTTAAAAGAAATCCAACTAGAGATGAATGCATCAGTGGAGAACAGGTAAGCTTTGAACAAGATGAATGCAAAACTCAGAAATTACTACCATTATGAAGCAGAATTTTGGAAACAGAAGGTTGGAATGAATTGGTTCAAAGATGGTGAGAGAAATATTAAAATATTCCATTCTTATTTGAATGGAAGTGGAAAAGGGTGAATATCACCGAGATTCAAACTGCTCAAGGTGATTTGATTTCCATGGAGAAAAATATTGGGACAGAAGCGGTTCTATTTTTGAGAAGTGGTTTCGGAAAGAAAATAATGACAATGATTAGAGTTTTGGATGCTATTCCGTTGATGATCAAAGATCAGAAAAATGAAGAAATGATTGCATTCCCCAGTTCAGAGGAGGTTTAAAATATGGTGTTTCAACTTAATGGAGAAAGTATTGGGGGACACATGGCTTCTCAGGATTATTTTTTCAGAAATGTTGGGATATTATAAGAGAGGATGCGGTTCAAATGGTAAAGGATTTTTTCTGTGGACAACAGATTCAAAGATTTGTTACTCATACAAAAGGAGAACATAAATCACCTTATGGATAAGAGGATAAGATCTTGTCCAGAATGTTACTTAAAAGGATTTCCAAGGTGATCTCAAAGATTATCTCACCTAATCAAACATATTTTGTTAAAGGAAGAAATATCTCTAAAAACATTCTATTAGCGCAATGATTTATTAAGGATATCAACTAAAGGAGTAAAATTTATAATGTGGTGGTTAAACTTAGTATGGCTAAGGTGTATGAAAGAGTTTCATGGATCTTCATTACGAATGTGTGGATAAAATTTTGTTTTGATGAAATAATAATTGATATGGTGTGGAGGATTATCAGTAATAATTGGTATTCAGTATTTGTTAATGGCCAAGCTTATGGTTTCTTTCAATCATCAAGAGTGGTTAAACAAGAGGGCCTGTTATCTCCCATCCTATTCATCATTGTTTCTGAAGTGATAACAAGTAAACTAAATGGCTTGTTTCTGGAAAAGAACTTTATTAGATATGGATTGCCAAAGTTGTGTCCAAGAATAAATCATCTATCCTAAGTAGATGATACTATTATCTTTTGATCAGGGGATAGATACTCAATGATCAGAATTATGGAAGTAATTAGTGAGTATGATAGCGCTTCTGGACAGTTGATAAATAAGCACAAACGTGCCTTCTATATTCATAAGAATACAACTCTTGTTGTTGCTACTAAATTGACGAGTATTACTGGAATAATAATTGGAAATATTCCATTTATATACTTAGGATGTCCAGTAGGATATGGTAAGATGAAATCAGCACACTATGAGGAATTGATAAGGAAGATTTCAAAAAGAGTCAGAAGCTGGCATAGTAAATTCATAACTTTTGAAGGAAAATATATCCTAATCAATCATGTGTTACAGTCAATACCTATATATCTTTTTTCTGTTTAGAATCCTCCTAAGAAAGTGATAGAGAAAATTCAAAAAATTCTTTCCTTCTTTTGGAGTAAACTTGGAGGTGAGAAAGGGAAGAACTAGGTTAATTGGGAGGCCCTAGGTTTTCCACATATTGGAGGGGGTTTGGGATTTAAATAACTGAAGGACATTTCAAGGTCACTCTTTGCTAAACTATGGTGAATGTTCAGATCATCTGTGAATTCAATAGGGAGCAACTTCATGAGGAACAAGTATTCTAGGAAAGAGTACCCTCGCATTTCCAAAGCTAAGAGAGGATCACTTGTTCGGAAATATATGGTGACAATTTGAGAGGAGGTGGATTATGACATTTGGTGGAAAATCAAAGTTGAAATGTGAGTTTTTGGTTTGATAACATGACCAACCAAGGTGCATTGTACTTCATGGAGGAAAAGACGATGGAGCAGGATTTTAAAGTTAAGGATTTCATCAAGCAAGACTTAGGATAGTAGGAGATTGATAGAAGTGCTTACGGAGGAAATGGTAGAGTAAATTATCACAAGAGATTAAGCAAATAATAATGGATAATAGTGTTAACCAACAATGGTGGATGGCAAGTGCAAATGGGGAATTCTCACCTATGACAGCTTTTCAGTGTGTGAGAAGAAGAAAAGAGGAGTTGAATTTGGTGAAGAACATTTAGATGAAAGGATTGCCTTTTAAAATCTATTTCTTTCAATGGAGGGTCTGTAAGAGCATAGTGGAAACAAATGATAACCTGAAGAAAATGAGAATCTACATAGCATCTAGGTGCTACTGATGTGAGAAGTATGAGCAGGAGACTATGTGTCACCTTTTTCTAACAACTTCCATAGCTTAAAGACTATGGAAATACTTTGCTTCATAGGCCGGTATAAGCTTAGAGGATGTACACCTAAAACAACTTATCATTAGATGGTAGAAAAAGGATGGTCTAACAAAGCTCTAAATAATATACAAGACAACACCATTAATTGTGATGTGGGAGCTATGGAAAAGGAGAAATGGGAAAAGACATGGAAAAGATATTTCTCGTAATGATCTAATATATCAATATCAAAAATTGATTTATTATTTAATCAAAGTAAAATATCTAGGGATTTTTGTACCACAAGATTGGGAAGGATATTTTTCAAGGTCATCAATTACTAATTATAAGCTTAGCTTCTTTGTTTTCCTATAAAATGGAATTTTATCAAAAGTGGTTGGATTACATGCAACACTGATGAATCATGCAGGGGAAATCTTGGACAGAGTTCGTATGATTTTTGCTCAAGGAAGGAGCTACGAAATATCATTTATGTCAAAGAAAAAGAGGTAGAACTCAAAACCAATGTGGAGGCAAAAACTATTAGTATTTTAAATGGTATGGGATGCAATTTAAATCTACAATGCATAATTATTGAGACAAATTCTCTTTTCCTTATGAAGATATTTACAAAGGAATGGAAAATCCTTTGCAACTAGTTGACCATATTGAAGAAATTTTGCAGTTGATGAGGAATACAAATTTTGTTATCAGGCATATCTATAGAGAAGCTAATCAGTTAGTAGATAAATTGACTAATTTAGTATTAAACTATGGAGAATCTATAACATGCAACTCTAATCAACAACTTCCGAGGCGATACAGGGCCATACTCAAGTTAGATATGATACAAATGCAATCATTAAGGATCAGATCTAGAAAACTCAATAGGCATGGAGACTAATTTTCAACAAGAGACAAGCATCAAGTTTGGGAGTTACAACCAACATATTAACAAAGGCCTATTCCAATAGATTAGAGCATATACATCAAAAAGGACTATCAAGATTAGAATCTACAATTACAACTTACAAGAAGACTCAAGCAAAAAGGAGGGTTTGAGGTCACATAAGGAAAGAAGCTCCCTGAATCTGAAAAAGGTCTTGAAAGAAGAGGACATGAGTATCTTCCCATCTCATTCGCCTCTTCAACAACAAGAAAAATAGATTTAAATCAAAGTTGGAAAGCAACAGTAGAAATGAAAAAGGGAAAAGAGGCATACCCGTTTCATCATAAATCAGAATCAAACACCTCAGTCATCATTTTCACAAAACAGCATAAAAATGAAGAGCCTAAAAGGAGAAGAACACTAGTGAGGAAGAAGAAAAAGTAGAAGAAACAAAGAAGAGTCATCACACGAGAGAAGCAAACAAACAAGGAGTAATAGATGAGGTAAAGAAGAATCATTGCTTCTGAGAAGTATTGAAGCAAGGAGTAACAGGAGAGACAACAAGGAGGCGGTTCAGTACCCAAAGTTGGGGAAGATGAAAGGTCAGGTTCCTAGCAGCTTCCAAACACATCTTGAGGGGATGAGTACAAAGGAAGTTGGGTATAGGAAACACATGTAATAGTAGAGGGGCTCCTAGATATTTATATTTGATTTGGCCGGAAGAAATTGGCCAAAATGTTTGGGCCATAGAACATGGTGTATTTTTTTAAGTATTAATAAAGGGCCTAGAAAGCCATATTTAACTTTACAAAAAACAAATATCTCTAATTAGTATGATATACTATTTAGAATTGATAAATTCTTATTCTATATTTTTGCCTATACATTGAAATAAAAATAATCTATAGAAGTGCTATCTATGTAAAATATTTTATATAAAGTATATATTTTCTTGTGCTTAATTTATAAAAGTTAAATTAAAATGTCAAATAGAAGTTGTTAAGTGATTTGAAGAACTTACCTGTGATGGCAAGCACGCGAAGGGTCCTAAGGACATGCAATCAGGGCGATTTCAAAATCAAATTTCAAATCATAACTCCATTCTCCTTATATAAAACTGAAAATGATTACCTGTATAGTTTGGGGATTAAAATAGTTATTAAAAACATGAGAAGATTACACAAGTACAAAATTTTAATTTAATAACATTATGAATGCAAATATAAATTTTTTAATTATACTTACTGTAAATAATAATAAATTAATATCTAAAGTAACAAATATTTGCAAAATAAAATTGGAGACAATCATAGAATCGTGTAAAAAATTAGGAACTAAAGAACTGTATTTTAAGAAAAAATAATTGTCAATATTGACAATTCAATACCTCACCAAGATCTTTAATAATATACTGTATATATTAAAAGATTTATTTCATAAATATGAATTTTTAATTATAATCACGGGAAGCGTGAATAAATTCTTTATTATAAGTATAGTAAGAAAGGTAACATTCATCTAGAAAATACAAAAGCCTCAAAATTTTCTAAAGAAATATTGAGCCTGTAATGATTTCGAAGGTCATTTTTGGTTTTTTTTTTATGTAATTACAATTTTTCCCATCTCGAAAGTTGCCTATGATCATTTTTGGTTAATTCAAAAAGTTAAATTTTAAAAATCTCGTAAAAAGTTGGAGTTTTGTAAAAAAAATAGTTTTTAAAGGCTTAAAGTTGGAAATTTTGCGTTTTGAGTTTTGGAATCCAATTCTATCAATTTCAACAGTTTCAGAATGTCACATCTGGTCTAAAAGAACCTGCAGAACTGAATTCGGAGTCAAAACTGATATTTTGAACCCAAAGTGGTATTTCTAGTTCAGTTTGGATCATAGGTTTGACTTTGGTCAAAATTCAGAGTTTGTGAGCTCGTATCAAAATTCCGTCAGTTATAGTGGTTCTGGGAGTTGAAATTAATGCTAGAAATGACTTCTTTGCAATTTTTGAGCTTCCGTGAATATTTTGAGTTTTTGAGTTTGAAACGAGTTTAAATGATCTTTCTCTGGTTCTGGGATAAGAAAGTTCCAAATTCAAATTCCGACGATTTCATTGAGTCTGAATCGTCGTTTCTGATAGGGTTTCATGATTGATTTGTGTTCACGGGGATCCGAACGAATTTTGAAAGTCCAGTTCGTGATTTGATTGTGTTGTCTGTTTCTGGTGCAGTTGTATCTGGCGCATGCCCCATTTACTCTCCATGTTTGCGCGCTTGAGACCTCATTTGCGGAGGTGTAGGTACATTACCCTCTGCGTTCGCGAGTCTCAATGCCACGTTCTCGGAGTGCTCTACAATGAACCTCAATGTTCACGGAGGGTTAATGGCCTCCGCATTAGCGGATAAAGCTCCACGTTCGCAAGGTATTGTTGATGCTTGAACAGTGAACTTCTTTAAAAGATGTTTTTAACTCATTTCCCACCATTTTCAAATCTCCAAGCTTCATTTTCAATAGAGATTTCGATTTTTTTTCAAGGTAAAGTGATTGGGTAACTATTTTCTAACCTATTTAATTGATTTTGATTGATTAATTTGTGTTTTGAACTTATAATTTTTGGATTTTAATGGTGTAAATTTGAAACTTTAATCATTGATTTCTCCCTCATTTTAGCTTCATTTTTCTAAACTGTTTTCACTGTTGAACTCATTGTCACCTTGGGAATTTTCACATACTTGAATTTTCAGATTTTGACTGCATTTTTTGGTATGAGATTTTTGACCATTTTACTCTATTATCTGAATTAATTGATTTTTAGTGTCATTAGATTTATTATATGATTGTGATGCCATATTTGAATAGATTTTGGTGAGTCGAAGTACCATAGAAGAAGGAAAATGGCGATTTTGACTTGATATGAGACTTTGTTTGAGGCAAATGGATTTCTAACCTTTTGTTAAGTGTAATTCAATCTTGTATGCTCTAATATGTATGTGATAGAGTATTTTGGGGTAGAATTGTATTATCTTGGGCTTTGATCTTGAGATTTTCAGTTTGGGTGTTGACTTATGTACGAATTTCTTGACTTGTGGGTTAATTGTTACTTGCAATCTACAAGTGAACTTGTGAAATTATTTGATATAGAGGTGAAAGTGGAAATTATATTGTGATAGGATTGTGGTGGTGACATTTGAGGCATTAATGATATTGAACTATTAATGATATTGAGAACATTATGATGTTGATACTATGAAATAATTATGATCATGCACATTGCATCTATTATTATTTGTGCATTTGATACTTGTGATTGCTACGACGGAGAGTTGAGCAAGGTAACATGTGGGTTGGTGGCTGAGGTCTCTACCGACCAAGCCGAGGTAATATGCCGATAGTCCGAGGTCATTTTTAAATGGGTGATAATGAACCGAGGTCATTGCCAGCAGTGTTCACGGATACATAGTCTACGTGAGATCCCCATGGGTTCCGACTAAGGTAGTCATCTGGTCACCGGATGTGTATCGTAATACAGATATGCATCATGATTATTTGACATTGCATCACATTACTTACATCTCATAGCATTCACTCAATCTCATATCATACCTGTATCTATATTGCCATTGTATTATGTACGAGATTATATACTTATTGTATCACTGACTTGAGTAATTGATGGTTATATCTATTCATGAATGGTGTTGATACATGATAATAAGAGAGGAGTTTACCTATAGTATTGTGGTTTATGTATACTAAATTGTATTGGGACTTTTTTGAGTGTAGGGTTGTAGTTCGAAACTTTGTGGCTAAGGGTTAAGGAGTACTTGTGTTTTTCATTGGTTTACTTTATGTTTGTTACATTTCTCTGAGTACGTTATTATTTGGTGCTCACCCCTTTCTATATTTTATAGGTTGTGAGCCCGATCCACTTTGCTAGCTTCCTGACCTTATAAGATATAGCTTTGGATCTTTCGAGAGGTAGTTGTTGTCACTTCGACAGTTCTACAAAGATTATATTACCATGTATTGGTCTATTTGAGGAGTAGACATTATGACTATATTTCATTTGAGTATTTTAATATTGGAGGTTTGTACATATGACACCTGTTGTTGGGATAGATGTATTTTGTTTTGTTCTGCATATCTATCTTATTAGATTGTAATATTCTACTTTTATAATTTTGTTAAGTTGTTTGGGTTTTAGGCTGACTTGTCTTGGTGGGTTAGGTGAGTGCCATCAAATCTTAGATTTTAGGTCGTGACAATTTGGTATCAGAGCCCCAGGTTCATAGGTCTTACATGTGTACAAGCCTAGTTGAATAGAATCTTAAGGACCGATGCAGAGACATCTGTTACTTATCCTTGAAAGGCTACATAGACTGTTAGGAAAATTTCTTTTACTTTTTTCCAATTCATTCGTGTGTGGGTCTTGTTTAAGTGTTGAGTTTTCGTGTGTCATTTTGATAGATGGCGAGGACCAGAGCTACTACTGCTACAGGATGAGGGGAGGCACCCCTGATTTTGCTATTGAGACCAAAGCTACATGTAGAGGTCGTTCCAGAGGGCGAGCTAAAGGTCGGGACCTAGGAGCCACACCAATGAGGGATTATGATTGAGATATCTTCCTTGAGCTAGCCATGAATCCTATATATGAGCAGGTTCCACATGAGTTTGTTGCAGCACCACTATTTCAGGATAAACTTTTGAGAGTTTTGGGTGTGTTGGAGTCTTTTATGGTAGACTGGATGCCCCACTAACACTTCTGGTACCTCACAGACTGAAGTTGTGATTCAGCCCCTAGATCAGCAGCAGACCCCTATGGCCCACATTCAAGTAGAGCAACTACTAGAACCTACGATCATTGAGATTCCACCAGTTATTGCCTTTACTAATGATATGCAGTGTAGGTACGACTAGTTCAGAAAGATGGAGCCACCTCAGTTCTAGGGTGGAAATACTGATGATGCATATGAGTTCTTGACTACTTGTGGATAACTATTTGAGGTGGTGGATCAGTAGAGACACATGGTGTGAGATATTTCACCCTCTAGATTCATGGGCCAACCAGGGAGTGGTGGAAGACTTATATAGGATCCCTTCTAGCTGGGTCTCCTCAAATGACTTGGGAAATATTTTCTGATGCATTCTATGATTAGTTTGTTCCTTAGAGTGTCTGTGAGGAGAGCCGATTGAAGGTTTTAGATCTTGAAGTAGGGAACCATGATAGATTTAGAGTATGACGTTCGGTTTTGCAAGTTGGGCCCCCATACCATTGTTATACTTCCAACCGAGGTAGAGAGAATTTGTCAATTTGTGAGATGACTTGTTTTTCCTATCAAACACTTGATATTTTGGGTAGCTAGAGATGGAACCTCCTTTCAATTGGTGGTTAGTACTACCAAGGAGGAAGAGTTGATTCAAAGAGAGGAGTTCGAGGACCCCAAAAGGGTCTATACTTAGGGACAGTAATCAAGTGCCTCATCATGGGGAAAGAGTATGTCCAAATGGGGAGGTTCATATAAGGACAACAGGGTTTATATAGCCTTACCAGCTTCAAAAGAAGGACGAGGCCCTCGTGATTCCTATAGTTCAGTTCAAAGTTCATCTAGTTCCCAATAGAGGACTACGGGTTGAGGAGGTTACAACATCCCTCTTACTCCTTCACAATAGTGGTCCACCCCTAGATCTTGCTTTAGGTGTAGATCTCCTGAACATGTGATTCACTAATGCCTCGGAAAAACTTATTATGACACCCACCGATCATACTCCATAATACCTATTCGAGATTTAGCACCACTAGCTTGAGGTTTAGTCCCACAGACTAGGGGCCCTGATAAAGGTTAGACTGATAGAGATAGATTTACTAGTGGTAGGGGAGCAAGAGATATTCCCAGTTAGTCAGGTGTAGGGGGTCGAGTTCTACGAGTGTAGGTCGAGGTGCTCATTTTTATGCCTTCCCAGGTAAACCCGAGGTTGAGGCCTCCGATGTTATGATCAAGGTATAGTTCATATTTTTCATTGCCCTGCATCTGTGTTATTTGATCCTGGCCTACTTATTCTTATGTGTCTGCTTATTTATCCTTGGGGTTTGAGTTTCCTTGTGGTTCCATGTTTGTTCCTATTTATGTTTTGACCCAAGTAAGAGAACTCTTAGTAGTGGATCGGGTGTACCGATCATGTCTTGTTACTTTTGCAGGCTATGAAACTTGGGTAGACTTGATAATATTGGATATGGTAGATTTTGATGTTATTCTAGGTATGGATTGGCTATCTCCTTATTGTGCTATTCTTGATTGTTAGTAAAGAGCATTACCTTAACCATGCAAGGTAGACTGAAGATTGAGTGGATGGGTTCGAAGTGTTCCTATCTTAGTTAAGTCATATCTTATTTTTGAGCCAAAAAGTTGATTGATCAAAGGTGTTTGGCTTACGTTAATGGTAGGTGAGTTTCTGAATGGGTTTCCTATAAACTTATCGAGAGTTCCTCCTTATCAAGACATTGATTTTTCTATTGACATTGAGCCAGGCACTAAGCCCATTTCTATCACTCCTTATCTCATGACTCTAGGTGAGTTGAAGGAGATAAAGGAGCAACTCCAGGATATGTTTAGTAAAGGCTTTATTCACCCAAGTGTTAAACCTTGGGGTGCCCCAGTTCTGTTTGTTAAGAAGAAGGATGAGTCCACGAGGATATGCATTGATTATAAACAGTTGAACAAAGTGACTGTCAAGACTAAGTACCCACTTCCTTGCACTGATGATTTATTTGATCAGCTTCAAGGACCTGCAATGTTTTTAAAGATTGATTTGAGATCTAGGTATCATCAACTTTGTATTTGACCATCAAATATTTCTAAGATAGCTTTTTGGACAAAGTATGACCATTATGAGTTTCTTGTTATGTCTTTTGGTTTGACTAACGCCCCTGCAACATTTATGGAGTTGATGAATGTGGTATTTTGGCTGTATATGGATTCGTTTATGATCATGTTCATCATGTATATCTTGGTCTATTTGAAGACTGAGGAGGACCATGTGAGACATTTGAGGATTGTGCTCAAGAGGCTTAAGGAGGAGATGTTGTATGCAAAATTCTCCAAGTGTGAGTTTTGGTTGAGTTTGGTAGCATTCTTGTGGGACGTGGTGTCCAAGGACGGTATTCGAGTTGATCCAGAGAAGATTGAGGTCATTCGGTGTTTGACTAGGCCTACCTCAACTATGAAGATTCATAGTTTTGTGGGCTTGACTGGTTATTATCGTCGTTTTGTTCAGGGGTTTTCTACTAATGCAACTCTATTGACTAGGCTTACTCTGAAGAATATGATATTTCATTGGTTCGAAGAGTTTGAAGAGAACTTCCAAAATCTCAAGTTATTATTGACTATGGCTCATATTCATACATTACCAGAGGGGGATGTTGACTTCACTATTTATTGTTATGCTTTGGGAGTGGGGTTAGGTAGTGTGTTGATGCAAAAAGGGAAGGTTATTGCATATGCTTCTAGACTATTGAAGACCCATGAGAAGAGCTACACCACCCATTATTTGGAGTTAGCTGTGATTGTGTTTGTGTTGAAGTTATGGTGTTATTATCTATATGGAGTTCATTGTGAGATCTTTACTGAACATCACAGTCTTTAGTATATCTTCAGTCAGTGGGATCTAAATTTGAGATATAGACAGTGGATTAAGCTTCTAAAAGATTATGACTTGACTATTCTCTATCATTCCCAGAATGCCAATGTGGTGGAAGATACTTTAAGTAGGAAGAATTCTAGCATGGGGAGTCTAGCAACTATTCGGGTTGAGGAATGACCGCAGGCTAGAGATGTTCAGAGATTGACTAATGGGTTGGTGAGGTTACAAATTTGTCACTACCCGGATAGGGGGCCTAGATGTAATATGGCGAAAGAAGACATGAAGACCCTCAATCAAGCCATATAGCATCATTACACTCATCATCGATTCGGAAATGCAGAAGCTTAACACATAGCACATAGTCTCTAGGGATTCGAGGACTTGGGACTCAAGCTATGGGGATAATATGGGAAAGGAATAAGCATGATTTCACGTAGCACATAGTCATTTATCATACTCAACATTCAAGTCATTATCATAACATGAGAACATGATCATAAATCAAATAAAATAGCATCATATTACATAGCCAAATATCCAACATACGAATCAAACGTACAAGAGTATAAGTTTGTCCAAAAATGCCTCTACATAGATGGACGGGGCCTCGACAAGCTTGAGTCTCACCCTCAAGATAATAGAAAGTAAATACATGAAAATAAAGAGGTGGATAGACGGTGGCTATTGCCCTTGAACATGAGGGCTCACCACTAGAAACTTCTTCATAGGATATCAAACGTCGTTCGTAAGAATATAAATATCACCCTCGTCCCCTACATGGTTAGAAAATGTAGAAAAAAATATGGGTTAGCATAATTAAGCACTAAGTATGCGGGCATGCAATGCATATGACAAGTATAGCATGACCAAGCGACATGACAAGGGACAATATATGAAAGGATTGCACGTAGCCAAAGAGTAGTATAACAATATGCCATGCCATGATGTATGAGTGCAAATCCTAGGTTCATATATAGCGGGATGTAACCTCAACGGACAACATGAGTGACCCAAATGAGCCACTATCTGGATCCGGCCTACATGCCAAGTAGAGCTCATGACACCCTTCATCAAGGGATAAACATGACATGAAATCCCCATCGGGAGATTTATATACCCATGGTGGCACATGG
>JBCEWC010016934.1:0-12803 GCA_038996855.1 Solanum aculeatissimum
CACACACACTCTATTTTTCTTCACAGACTATTTTATTTTATAGTCTATGGTATACCTCACAGAAGAAAATACTCAACATATTTTTCTCTCTCTATGACTCTCTTTCTTTTTCTTCTCTTTGTGGTGCGTCTTTTCTCTCTTTCAGAACTAGAACCAATTTTACACCTTTATATAGTATTCAACAATTTGAGTAGATGGGTAATTTTTTCTCGTTTGTATCAAGGTTGTTCAACAACTTTGACAAATGAAAATAAGGCTTTTCTTCCTTCTTTGACTAAGATATTGTCATGTGGGTTTTGCAGCTTCTTTTGACAATAAGGCTTTGCTGCCTTCTTTGACTAAGATATTGTCATGTGGGTTTTGCAGCTTCTTTTGACAAAGAAGTTTGAATGTGACCCTCCATTTGGAGGGTCTTACTCAACACCTGCTTGAGTGGGGTTGCTAAGTCAGTATAACTAATGTGGCTTGTTCTCCTTGCATTTTTTCTAATTGAATAAAACAGAAATAAATCCTTTTGTACTTCAATTTGCACTTAACTGCAATCAATTTTAAGAATGATGACCATCATAAGTAGCCTTCATTCAAGTTCTCTCAATTTGACACTCCTCGTGCTTCTTGTTGATCTATAATCATATCTAGTTCAATAAACTGTTCTGAAAAAATGCATTTGCTATGCAACTATTGACAACATAAATTATCAACAAATAATAAGGCATACCTTGGCTACAAAGAATCTATCCATGTTGTGCACATGAGGATAAATCGCCTCGTCTTGTCCAAAGATGTGTGGAAAGGTGCTGCCTAAAGCGAGAAAATCTGGAAGAGGCAGCTTTAATTAGTTGTAGAATTAGACAACCTTTCAACTAAATGCACATACACAATAAAAGTTATTCCCAGGACTCCCAAAATCAAGTCCACATGGCACAAGCTTAACATCTCTCTTCTTGAGTGCATTATCTATAACTGCTTCATTCTGTAGTTCCAAGTTAGACAAATGAGTATATTTTGAAAAGCAATAGCTTTTTTGAGAATTCATTGGGAAATATATGTTTAGAAGATACCTCTTCAATCAATATGGAGCAGGTTGACTACACTATGTCTCCACCTAATTTTGAGTTAGCATCAACCATGTCAATTGCTGCAAGTATTAGTTCCTGCAAATGAAAATTGACGATGAAACAGGTTTCTCAGGCCACAACATGTGAATGGGGGAATATGTGATGAAAATAAACATCATGGAACAAAATTAACATTGCTGAAGGAGGGGCATGAAGTTTCCAACGTCATCACCAACGCCCTCCTACTTTGGGTGGGCACATATAACAAAACATCAAAAAAGGATGGCGATAAGACAACTAGAAAGGCAAAATATGTTCTCCTATACAACAATTAAGATCAATGGAACCAATTGTTAGAAATAAGTAAGATAATGTTCAATTCATCTTGTAATTTAATCTCTCCCAAAATGCAGACTTTCAGAAACCAGTTTGAGAAGTCAGATGTTCGCAATATACTTTGTCGAGTTCTGTTATGAATCGTGACAAGCTCTCAAGTACCCAACTAATTCGTGGAAATTTTCACTATACAAGTGTATAAATATGGATGACACAAAATCACCAAATTTACATGTCAAACTCATATATACCGTCTGCAGTTGTGAGCAACTTTGTATATCAGGCGAGGTTTGAAAGTTTTAACAGACACATTCTTGCATCACCCGCAGAAAGAACAACATTCATCAGTTTAAACATGATTGAAGCAAAACATATACATCAAAAGATTACCACATACCCCAGTGCCACTGCAAGGAGCATCTAGTAAAATCCTATCAGTGAGTCATAAATGATAGCTAAAATTAGAACGCAACCAAGGCAATGCACTAAGATAATAAGTACCAGCATCACCACTTGCTAATATATCAACAGCAAAAGGGTCATCCACGTATCAGAATCTGAGTTCATTTCCTGCTCCTCTTTATCACCAAAACCTCTATCACATCTTCTTGAAAATCTCCATCCGTTCCTTCACTATCACCAGAAAGTTCCTCCTTTTCCAGTGTCTTGGGTGGCGGTTCTTTCTATTGCTTCTTCTTGGTAGGGAGTTTAGCTGATTTCTTACCGAGTTTGGGACCAACTATTTAAGCTTTAATGCAACAAAAAGTGTTCACAAATAAAATCCTAACTGACTTCCAAACTTAGCACCACAAGTTGTTTTAGTCATTGAAATCCCGTTTCGGGACTGTTTTTTGCGTCTTTATTCAACCTTGCTGTTGGTTTTAGGCTGCCATTATGACTACGTTATCGTCGTTTTAAATCGTTAAAATGATGTTTGGAAGTTTTAGAATCATTCGTCAAGTCGAAAGATTTTTCCTCGGTTAATGTGGCAGCGTATGGTCATCTCTTCGCTTTTTGGTCATTAAGAATCAAGGAATGGGCTAAAAAATCATCCTTTTGCTTCTTAAGTGCATAACCTTTTAAGGTTGTTTCTTTGTCGCAAAACTCGAGTTTCGTTTACATATTGGTTTAGTTTCAAGATTTGAATCTGATATGTGAGTTCTTGCTTCCAAAGGTTATGAAACTTGGTTGATGACCATTAGTTTTAAGTTGGTGAATTCATATGTTGTTTTGGTTTCAAAAATTTGAGTTTTCTTTATGTTGATTTCTAACTTCAAAAATGTAAGTTTCACATGTTGGCCTCTAGTTTTAGACCAACGAATCTTGTATGTGTTTACTTTAAATCCAAAGTTAGTGAGTTTCAAATTTTAATTTTTGATTTCAAGGCTAAAAAGATGTTATATGATTTCTCTAGTTCTAGGCTCATGAATTTAGCTCCCAATATCTTGAGTTTTGGATATGAATTCTTGGTTTCAAAATGTGAGTGTGTATACATATTGGTTTTCAATTTCAAAATTTGGGTTCTATATATGAACTTTTGGCTTAAAAAATAAATAAATAATAAACTTGGGGAATAGAATGAACTTGGGAAATGTTGATCATTAGTTTCAAGTTCAAAAGGTCTTGTATGTGATTTTCTTGTTTTCAAAGATAATGAAACTTAGGTGTTGTTCATTAGTCTTAAGTTGGTGTATTAATGTGTTGTTCTTGGTCTCAAAATCGGGTGTATATGTTGATTTTTATATTCAAGGTTGATGGGTTTATGTGTGGATTTCTTTTAGCTTCAAGATTAATGAATTTATATGTTGAACCTTAGTTTCAAAGTTAATGGGTTGAATGTTGATTTTGGTTGATTAATGGTTTAAGACATGGATTAATTAGTATCTAAAGTTCGTATTTTCAAAACGACTCAAATTTTATTTTTCTTTCAAAATTTCCTAGAAGGTTCTTGAATTTTAAAAATTAAAAATAAATAAAATCCTTTAATTGGTCAAATCAAGTTTTAAAAATAATCGGTCAATTTAATCGCCATTTTTTAATAAAATTCGATTCTTTCAAAATTACTAAATTAGAAATCATTTCTAACAATTTAATGTTTATTTTAAAAGGATATTCGTAATTTAAAAAACTCGTTATTTGTTAGTCTTTGGTTTGAAAATTTCGTTATGATTTATTTTTCTTGGATTATTTCAAAAATCGATTTTCGATAATTTTAAGTCCCTTTTGCCCTTTTTAAAAGTAATTATTTTAAAGTTAGTCAAATAATTTTCCTAATCGTCGGATAACCGCATGTTAGAGGCTGTTTCAAGTGTTTAAAACCTTCTTGAAATGAAAATTTGAACCCGAACTCATTTATTTGGAATTTTAAAAAAATCTGTTTAACTCTTTTTAAAACTGTTTTAACGGTTTTCTTGATTTTTCCTTTAAAAAATTAAGTGATGACTCTTCTATTTTCTTAAAAATAGATTTTTTCTAAAGTTTTGAGTCAATTTTTTTTAAAACTGACATTTTCTCATTAAACACCTATCTTGATATATCGCGTAGAACATTATATCTGAGAATAGGAGAGAGTTGAGATTTTTATAATTTTTTTCAAATGATAAATTTTTTAAAAGAATATAATAAAATAAATTATATTTATGTAATTTTTTCTTACTTTTGGGTGTTGAGGCCATTTTGTTAAAAGCAAAGTAAAAAATGACATGGAGGTGGTGTTAAACGATATGTGGGCTTAATTGTGTGGCTATGATTCAAGGAAACCAAAGCAAAAAAAATTGAGGAATCATTGTCTTTATAGTTGTGAAACACACAAATGAGATCTCTCAGGTGAGACAGAATCCAAAGATATTTTCAATCCAAAGGGCCTACCAAAAGCAATAGATGAATATCATTTTATCACAAGGTTATGGTGGATACCATTTTGAATATAATTACACCATATCCACACATATCTCATAAAAAAACACTACTGCAATTTTCTTGTTCACGCAATGTGTTACGACCACACAAATTAAAGTTGCATTCTTTATATCTACATTCCTTAATTCTCTTGAAAGTTAACTACTTCCCAAGTATTATATTACATAAGCAATTAAGCATCATCTCCAATTCATCTTTATTTTATTTTCTACGCCCAACAATAGTTATTCACTATTAATTCGATATATGAATTAAAAAATAGTAAAAAATTAAAGTAATTTTACCAATCATTCATTGAATACAATAAATATAATATCTTGAAAAATATAATAGAAAAAAAAGACTATAATTAATAATAAAGATAAATAAAAACTAAGTATAAAATTATCTTTTGATTGTGGACATCTAATTTTAATATGGTAGACAATTATTATTCATGGAGAGAGTATTCTCTATTCTCCATTTATAGAGAGGTGAATAGTAATTCTCCTAATCTTAAGGACTAGTAGTGTTCATCTTTTCTATTTCACTTATTAATTATTTTAGTATTATCTATAAATATATAATATTTATAATTTACTTATGATAAATCATATAAGACCATTAATTAAATGTCTAATATTCGTAATTGTTTTGTAATGTAATATAATTTTTAAGAAAATATATGTATCATTTATTATATACTACTTTCATCCCGAGTTCATAAATATTTCCAATTTATTTATTTTTAAATTTTTCATCACTTTAAATTTATAATTTAAAATAATTAGTATCATTTTTCACTATCAAGAATGCTCAAAATTTAAATGATAAGATGAAAATTTTCATCTAAAATTGCAATACATAACATAATAATTTTTAAAATTATAACAATAATTTAGTAATTCGGTAGGTCATTTCCAAATTCACTTATATGCAAAAAAGAAAATAGTGCATGACCAAATAAAGGCTCATTTTGAACTCCGTAATGCTTTTAATAGAGCATTTATGAGAGCAATCTAAAAATCTTGAAAGTTGAATATTTATATAATTATAATTCATTAGTGATTTCACTTTTATTTGAATTGTCCATTAATATGTATAATATCTAATATTTGCTTATAATTTATGTTATTGAAAATTTAGAATAACATACAATTTTAAATTAAATAAAAAATTTGAAAAAAATAAAATTTTATATTAAATGAAGATTATATAGGATAATTATTTAAAGAAAAGATTTATATTATGAAATAAAAAATAAAAATAAAAATATAATATTGAGGAGAAAGAAGAAGATTCTTTTCTAAACAGTAAAACAGAGAAATGGGTTGCTCGAGTTAGTTGTCTTCAAATGCTCTTTATCCTCTAGATTTGAAAAGTAAAATAGAGAGTGAATTGACGATGACCTTAGTTTAACTTATAATTATTATTTTTCATTATCAAGTTAGATAAAAAAAAATTACAAGTGATCTTGTTCCATTTCTCATGAAAAGTAAAATGAGGGAAACTTACATCTATGATAACAACTTATACTACAATTTAGAAACTTATATTTTCTCGATCGTCGATAATATATATGAATTAGTTACTTAAAAAATAGGATAAATGATGCATCATTTAACATCATGCACTATAAAAAAATTTTACACTATAAGTACGTGTGTAAAATTTAAATATTAATATAAACATCATATAATTTGGCAAATTGCAAGTAAATAACTAGTAGTGTTTGCAGGGCACGTGGGTATGTCGTCGTGAATTATATCGCAAATTGCATTTAATTTTGTTAATAAGGTCTGTGTATCCCTGTTATGCACGTGGCCATGTCGAAAACTCTGAGTCTGTTAATTATAATGTCATTTTTATACTCTGCTTTAACTGGTCACATTATTTTTTAATGGTATAGATTAATAAAAAGTGTCATGATTAAGGTCATCCTTCGCATGCTAATCAAAAGATTATAATCCCATGATCCTTGATTATATGCTCTTTAACCTTAAAAAAATATAGTTAGCTGTCAGCTTGTCACTAAATCTTCCACCCTGACATAATCCAATCAAACCTTAATAATCAGCACATGTGATGCCGCTTTTTAATACGGCTTAACTTTGATTTTATCCCTTTAACCTTTAATAAAAATATCTCCTTTGTATAGGTATACTCAAGATTTGACCTAATAGTTAGAACCTGAAATCGAAAAATAATTTCTTTTCATTTAAAAAATAAAATAAAATTGGAAATTTTTATTTTTTTTCTCCAATAATTTTAGAGTCAGAGGAAGAAGATTTTCACTATCCGACTAATCCCCTCTTATTTAATTTCTTCTCATCGCCTGTAGTGATGAGATTAATACGGCTACTCAATCAAATAGTGAAGGAGGATTCAACATTCAAAATTCAAGACTTAACTAATTTTATTACAAGCACGACTTTTTTTTAATCCTATACTTTAGTTTAGCATGAAATCTTGGCACCAAGTCTCACCACAATTCATTAACAAAAGTATGTACTTGGTTGAAGACGTTAACCTATAGCTGAATAGCTTAATTTTTCAGAAGAGATTTATTTGCACTTCAACAAAATCAATGTATCCATTAGTTTGAGAAATTAGTGAATAATTAATAATCTATTGCTACATTATTCCTCTTTAAAGGCTTGTCATGTCGAAAACTTGTGGACTATGCAAAGCATCACTTAAAGAGCAAAGCTTTCAATGATAAGGACAAGTGTCTCAGGTTCATGCACAATTCTACTCAACTTGTGACATTTTAGTCCAAAAGGTCAATTGATAACCATGGAAGCAATTAAAAATAAAGTAGAAGAGGCCAAATTCCAGTGGCATCCACAATTTTATCTATATGGTCCCACTTCTACTATAACTATAACAGAAACTTGGTAGGAGTAGAATATTTTTGGAATTTTAGGACCCTGCACACGTTGTTGGTTCCCCCTTGGGTGGTTGGGGGGAGGTTGTTAAGCCCTGTAGTTTTTTTTGGTCCAATACAATGTGTCTAATTGAGTCAATATGTGGACTGGTTGGTTTGAAATTGGACCATATTAATTGTCAAGATAGAAATAGTGACAAAGGAAACTTGTGAGACACAAATCAAGACAAGAAGATCATACAATAATTCAAAATAAAGTTGGTAGTGCTTGCTGGTAGTTAGTATTTGTCATTAAATTTAGGTCCCATTTGACATTAGTTGGTTAGCTATAAAAGCCTAAACAACTAGTACTACTTAGAGAATAGACTTTTATCACCTTTACTTAACGTCGTGCCACTAAAAACACAACTTGTCAAGAACTTTCTTAAATAGGTAAAAGATTTTGTTTTTGTGGCCATGGATGATTAGGTAAAAAATAAGTATCTTGATATATATAGTTATGAACCACTAGAATAAAAAGTTATGCTTTCTTGAAGAAAAATAAAAGAAGTGTCCATTCGAATAATAACATGGTCTAACTAGATATTAATTTTTTATAGTATGTTAAATTACACTAAATTGGATTCAGTCTTATCTGTCGTATAGCAAACATGTTGTGCATTCTTTATTGTATTTGGTGCAAAAAACAAAACCTTGGTTGCCATGAGTAAAACCATGAATTATCAATCATTATCAACTATAATTGAGAGGTGTCCTGTCCTAATCATATTTTCCCCTCACCCTGAGTTGCTGCATCTGGTTTTTATATTTTCAACTACATAAAAAATAAAAATAAAGACACTCACATGGAAAATAAAAAGATTCAATTAGGATAAATATATATTTAAAAATTAGTCTATGCAGTAAAATCATTATAAAGATTCCAGGAATGAGAAGAAGAAGGACTAGCTAACTCACATGTCATTTACAAGGTAACACTTGAAGATTTATTCATACATTGTTCATCAATCAGATAACAGAATTAGCTTTTGATCTGAAAATATCCATTCTTGAATTATCTCCATGTCCATGATCTCCTTTCTACCTTCTCTTCAGGTCTTGTAATGCCCTGAAAAGGAAAACAGAACACATACATTCAGTTTTAGATGACAATATTGGAATGTACAGTACAGAGGAATTAAAGACTTACACAATAATGGGATTGAATATTTTCCTCTCTTCTGTTTGGTGAAATTCCAATTACATTTCTCCTATGAAATTTGCTGGTGGAATCTTCACTACTTGAAGAGCTTGACGTCAATGAGGGAGGATGAGGTTGATCTGTAGTTGAAGAAGACAGAGGAACAACTTGATTATCACCATCACTGCTTCCATCATCATTGTCTTGGTCGTCCTCGTCCTCATCTTCTTCTGTATCATCAAGATCTTGATCTTCATCTGCCCCATCATTATTATTTCTATGAAGACATTTCTGACAAACGGAAACAGTAGGACCAAGCCTAGAGCCAGAGCCAGTCCATGGGGTAAGTGATTGGCAAGAATTGCACAGAAGAATTCTTGAATGCTTAGCCACAAGGAAATTGGCTGTGTGAACTCTGGCATCACAATCCCAACAAAGACTTGCTTGATCTGATTCACAGTAAACTCTTGCTATTGAATTGCACAACTCACATTTCTTCATTGCTCTTAACACTTCTCTGCTATATCACAACACATAATACATATACACAAATTAAAGTAAGAAAATATTTTTACTTTCTATATCTAAATTTTTGGTCAATCTTTAGGTCTTTGGAAACTATGAGGTTACAAAAATACAGTAAACACCTACTAGACTACAACCCACACTTGCCCTTATATAGAAAAGGATAAAAAACTCAGCAGTCACATCACTTTTCCTTTTTTTATTTTTTGGTAGTGTCTAACAACTGTCAAATTACTAAAAATAGATCTTACCAAGTGTGAAGCTAATTCTTGAATCAATTCTAAGCTGGATTATTAGTCTATTTATGTGGTATAATTTTTCATTGAATTCATTGTAATTTAAATAAATATGCTTCCACTCTAGTTCATTTGTTAAATCTATCCTTATCTGTTTTATAATACATATCGGCAACTTTTAGTTTATATCTATCCAAAAAATATAATCAAACTACATATATAATAAATAACACTAATATTTCTAAACACATAATAATCTCTTTTCCCAGAATTATTTTTCTGTTTTTTTATTACTCTATATTAAAAAATAGAGCAAGACCAAATGCCCAAATCCACATGGCATCATAAACAAGTTTGTTTGCTTGCTTTTTTTTTCGACGAACCAGGATGAGTTATGGCCCAGCTTAGTGACAGTGATGTAACTTCCGGGGTCCAAATTGAATAATAATGTCGTAGAGCATCGTAAAACGTCCATAGAACGTTAATTCTTTTTTTTTCTCCCACTCATGAAACGTAATGTATATCGTAAACTTTTGGTGAATTGACAAGTAGATTCTTTGCTATACTGCCACATTAACGTTGGGAAAAATTACCACATGGCATCACTCCAGCTATAACACAACCTTAATTCACTATCTTAGAATATTGATGATCGATAAATTTTAATATTTCTCGAAAGAATAAATTGTATGCAATGATCAGTGAGATAATTTTACACCAAAATTTATGTAAATCAAATAAAGGATGTATAACATATAGAAACTAGGGAAACTATGACCCACGCATCTATGGTTGGGGCTAGGGAATGCTGAGGCCCATGCTTTTCTAGAACAACTTTTTATCACCCAAACAAATAATAATTATGGCTATCCTCCATACTCAAATGTAAGGTTATTAGGTCCATGGATAATCATGTTCCTAATCTATGTGCACCTTTGTCTACACGTATGTTTTTTAAATGTCTCAACCTAATTTCAAATGTTTCTTTATTCTCCATAATACATGAATATATATGAAATGATTTCTCAATGGAAATAATTTATTTATTTATTTTAATGTGGATAGATGTCTCTTTGTGGGGCGTCATCTCAGGAAAGTTCATCCACACTCAGGGGGTGTTTGGTATGAAAGGAAAATATTTTTGAGGAAAATATTTTCTGAAAATTAAAAGTGATTTACTTATCTAGTTTTGGTGTTTGGTAAGTAAATAAATAAAAAAAATATTTTAAAAATATTTATATATAATTTAGTCGAACACTATGAGAACAGAGTGGAGTCACTACAACAGAAATAACTTGAGCGGCAATAAGTATGTATATTAATAAAGAGTACTGCCAATAGTTAATTGTTGGTGAATCCAATGTCGTTAGATGTTTTAGAAATATTTACAAAGAGTGCTAAAATGTAATTATCAATAATACTTACCTCTAAAAAACATGTTTAATTAGCAATAATTGACCTATTGTTGTTAATTTATTATCGCTAAAGATTGTTTTTGGTATAACGAGAACAACAAGAATGGAACTCACATCGACACAGTACACATTTATAGATAGCTAGGATTAATATGAAAATTTTGTTACAAATGATAAATATTGAAACTATAGTAGTTTCTGAAATTTCCTTTCTTTCATGTGTTGGCTTGAGATGTATTGGATCAAGTAACCATTAAGTCATACAACTCCAATGCTTTGCACTTGTCTGAAATAGTGTGGTGTAAGACATTGAGTCATGAAGGCTATAGTCAAACCAACAGACCAAACAAACTACAAAAGTATCGTAATCCCAACAATATTTGTCCATTGTTGACTTGATATAAGAATCACGAAACAATAAATAATAAGGATAATTTATCAAATCACACTTTGAATATAATATTTTTAGAAAAATAATCATAATTAATGATAAGAATAAATTAGAAGCTAAGTGTAAAATTATCTCTCGATTTCATAAAGTGAACAAATATTGTTGGACATCTATTTTTAGTATAGTGAACAAGTAAAGATGAAAGGAGGGAGTATGGTCCATCAAACTCTCCCCCCCCCCCCACTCCCACCCCCACCCACACTTATATTTTCCAGCTTCTTTATTTTACAAAAATGTCATGTTTATTAGCTGATTTTTAGCTAGCGTTTGATTATATATATTTGTTGAAATTTTGATTTTCTTTTGAAGTTTGTTAAAAAATAATTTTTGAAATTTGAAGTTATGTTTTAGATTTTGAATATGTATTTTAGTTGAAAAAATTTTAAAATTTTGCGAGAAAGTGAAATTTCCCCAAGAAAACCTCAAAAGCACCCTAAACCAGTTTTTGGAACTTGAATATTTGTCCACAGGACAAGCAAGAATCAAAATTCAGTATCATCTATTTCCAAGGTCACCGAGTATAATTTCCTCTATCTCTAATTAGGTTTGGGCTGAAAAACTTGTTAAGTTGTAAATGGGCTTAGAAGTTGTAGCCCAATTTTATCCAACTAGTTGGTAGGGTGAACTGTTCTCAGGGCCCAGTCAACTCTTAGGGCTCAAAAATGTGAATCATTTCAAGCGTATTATATATCAAAAGGCTCAAAATATCAAATGAATTTCATATCTAAATTTTGGGATTGCTCAGAGGTGATTTGGAGTTAATTGAGCTTGAAGCATAATTATATACTTTATGTATAGTTAAGCTATATTCAACTTTTTGAGTGTATCATAATATATAGTTAGTGTATGATTCATATGTATGTAAGTTATATTGTATAATTCGTAGTACTTTTATGACTTCTGACTAACTATATAGCAGGGGCGGCTCAAGCATATTAGTGACCTAAGGCGAAAATCGAATGGAGACCTTAAACTTTAACAAATAAATTAATATATTTTCTTACAAATTTTATTCTTCTATCTCTGTGAAATGCAGAATTATTTAAAAATAATTATAATTGATTTCATTCGGTAATTCTTTTGAATTGATCATATGATCATACTCCACATGTACCAAACTTATTCTAATAATTTCTTTTTTTTTAAATGAAGTAAATAATCTTTATTGTTAATAGTACTTACTTGGTAATTTGCTAAAAAAAATCTATAACCTATTATTATTAAAATAAAAATTGAGGCCCTTCAAATTTGGGGGCCTAAGGCGCTTGCCTTTTTTCTAACACTGTCGAGCCACCCCTGCTATATAGTATAGTTGGTGTAATTTTTGTATGAATTTTAGCTATTTTTTTTATGTAAATAAAACATAACTACATTTTTTTGTAAACTTATTACTCTATAATTTATATTTGAAATTAACCCCTCATTTTATACGGGTTATGTTCACAAATACCCCTTTTAGGAGATGATCTTGATAAAATGTCCCTAATAAGGGTGGCTTTGCAAAAATACCCTTCATTCCTTTAAGAATATATTTTTGAACAAAATCGTCCCTCAGTTATAAGGTCCATTATTTTACGCTAGACCTATCTTATGGGCAAGGATTTCGTTATTTCACCTTCGTAGACCTGCCTTATGGACAGGGATTTACACTATTTTTTTTCTTTTATATTTCTTTCATTTTTTTTGTTAGTATTTTGTTTCTTTTCTTTATTTCTTTATTTCTTTCTTTTTCTTTTTTTCTATTTTTTTCTTATGTTTATTTTTTCTTTCTTTTTTTTAATTATGGAACTATAAATAATATTTATTTTATATATTCT
>JBCEWC010016936.1:0-12802 GCA_038996855.1 Solanum aculeatissimum
CAATTATTAAAAACAAAGATGTTTATTTCTTTTTAAAAAAATGTGTAACACATAAGTATGACTATTTAATTATGGGTGTGAATGCATTAATTTATCTACCAAACTATTGCAGCTCTAAATAAAAAAAGAAGAGGTTTGGAACCGACATTAAGGTGAGCAGCGGGAATCCTTCGAGAATATTCAGGTTCAACTTCATTTTCCCCTGGTTGTACCCAACAGTAAACATAAAATTAGGAAAGAAAGCATTCAATCTTCTCCACCTGAAAGAGAAAAGGAATTTGAAACAAAGGAAATTGTTCATTCACCATTGATAGATGACGACCAAGCACAATCAAGGAGACAAGTGTAGATAACTTGCTAGTCGGAGATGGAAGAAGCTGATTTTACACAGAGTAACTGCAAGCGGCGGTGTAGATTAGGAAAGTTGAAGATGAAAAATGAAACCCTATGTTCTAGGGATGTGTTTGGTTAATGCTATGGCAATATAAGGCATAGCAATCAGAATGGGTATTGGGCCAACTGGGCCTAATCTTTTGTAAGACTATTCTTTTGAAAGTGAATAAATTCGGACCCTTAGTCCATATTAATTAAAAATAATACTATTTAATTATGAATATCATATATTCTTTTAGTAAATATATTAATTATGGCTTTAATAAATAAAACTACATAATATGTTTTGTGATTTTTAGTAATCTTGAATCTAAATTAATGTTGAAAATGTATTATATTTTTTAAAGATATTACTTTTAAAATCAGAGATCTACTGCGATTAATATAATTCTTTTCTATTCTTTTTAAAAAAAATAACTAGCTAACTATGACAGTTGTGAAATTTCTATAGTACTTATGGAATCAGGCATGAGGCACCATGGATAGAAAGGAGAAAATGTGATGGAAGACGAAAGGATCATTCTTTCCTTCTTGGAATATTCAAAAAGTTTTAACCAAAAAATGAAGAAAAAAAAAGTACATGGCAGCCGACTTGGGGAAAGTAAAAAGTATATGATGTGTTATCACATGTCAGTTAATTATTACACTTTTCTTTGAAAAAGATAATAAGCACAGTCAACACTATTATTAAAGCAAAATAGTGTATGTTAGTACACATAATATACGCAAATAAAAATGAACAATGAGACCATGAATAAACATTTTTCAATGTACTATTACAATTAAGTGTTTTTTTTTGTTTTTTAGAAAAAAAAAAAACAAAAAGAGAATATGACAGGAATGTAAATAAAAACTTAAAAGTGTAAATAATTTTGGATGTTGACATGGTTTGTAATTTGGCCTCTTAAACTGTATAGTCTTGCAATTTTTACAGTTTAATATCATACGAAAAATATTTTGTCACAAAATTTGTTGTAAATTTATATAGTTTGAGATGTCCGCCCATGGGGTTCGCCCTGCCTCCCATATGAAAGAATAGCTCACTAGCTAGTCAGACCAGTGAAGGCTTTATGGCCCTTATCGAAGACATGGAGACATGTTGAAAGCATACCTGTTGAATTGAATGCAACGCCCGTCTGTCAAGTACTAAAGGATCTAGAACACAAACAATTAGTTTTTTTGTGTGATCTTTTATTGAGAACAACTCTTGGCTTTATAAAGTCGTACATCCAACAATAATGAGAAAAATCAGTCAACAATGAGAAAAAATAGTTCACGTATTTAAAAAATAGCAAACTACTCTAACAACCCAATAAAATAGGTCTTTACTCCAACAGTCCTAAATTCAATCAACTACTTCCAACAATCCCTCCCTTAAACTAATTTCCTTTGACAAGAAAAATTAGTTCAAATCTGGAGCAACACATATGCCCAGTTTCTCACGAAGTTTCTGAAAAACTTCCAATTTGAGGGATTTAGTCATCAGATCTGCAAGTTGATCTCGAGTGCCACAGAACAATAATTCAACAATTCCATCTTTAACAAGATCTCTAAGAAAATGAAATCTTACTCTTATATGCTTTGAACGACCATGTAAAATGGGATTTTTGGACAACTTAATAGTTGAAGCATTATCACACATTAACATGGTACCTTCTGCTTGCATATGACCAATTTCTTTCAGTAACCTTCTCATCCAAATAGCTTGGCAGGCACATGCAGCAGCTGTGACAAATTCAGGTTTTATGGTTGAAAGAGTGACAATGGGTTGCTTTCTAGATGACCAAACCACTGCATCTCCACACATCATGAATACATAACCTGAAGTGTTTTTGTTATCCTCCACATCACCAGTATAATCACTATCGGTAAATCCCACCAAATCACTAGCTCCTCCCCTCTTGTAAAACACACCATAGTTCATAGTCCCTTTTAAATACCTTAAGGCCCTTTTTGTTGCTTCAACATGTAATTTCGTAGGGCTAGCCATAAATCGACTTATAAGACTTACAACGAACATGAGATCAGGTCTAGTGGCTATGAGGTACATTAGACTTCCCACCATCTTCTTAAACTGAGTTGCATCTATTTTGATGCCATCTTTATCTCTGTTAATTTTGTTGCCTGAAATAATAGGATTACAAACAGGATTGCAATCCATCATTCCAAACCTACTCAAAACCTCAGCTACATATTTCTGTTGGCATATAAATATACCATCAGACCTTTGTAGCACCTCAATTCCAATAAAGAATCTCATTTTTACCTAAATTTGTCATGTCAAACTCCCTTTTCATAGAACTCTTAAATTCGCACAACATTTCTTCATCATCACTAGTGAACAAAAGGTCATCAACATAAAGACTCACAATGAGAATTTTACTTTTTCTCATTTTGATAAGAAGCGTCTGCTCACTGGGGATGCTTTTGAAACCCTCCTTGCTGAAGTAGGACTCTATTTGACTGAACCAAGCTCTAGGTGCTTGTTTTAGTCCGTAAAGAGCCTTTTCCAGCTTGTATACCATTTGCTCACTTCCTTTCTTCTCATAACCTTTTGGTTGTTCTAGAAAAATATCTTCTTTCGATTCCCCATGTAAGAACATAGACTTGACATCTAATTGATAGAGTTTCCATCCTCGTTGAGCTGCAAAATCTATAATCATCCTTACAATATCCATCCTTGCCACAGGTGCATATACTTTTGTATAATCAATTCCATATTGCTGAGTGTAACCCTTCACCACCAGTCTTGCTTTGTATTTGTCAATTTCTCCAAGCTCATTTAATTTGGTTTTATAAATACATTTCACGCCTATCTTTATAGCATCAGTGGGTAATTCCACCAAGTGCTAAGTACGATTTCTTTCGATGGACTTAATTTCTTCATCCATAGCCAACCTCCATTTCAAACTCTTGACAGCGTCCTCAAAGCTAGTAGGGTCTGGTGACATCATAAGTATCATGTTTGCTTCATCTTCTTCTGACAATCCTTCACCGAAAGTGTAACCTGCCAACCACACAGAAGGAGATCGATGTTTTTTATCCCTTGCGATCAAATCCTCTTTCACTTCTAGTGAATCATTCACGACTCCATTTATGTCTTCCACTGTTTATTCTTCGTGTGCATTTATTTCAATGTTGTCTCCCCATTCTAATTACATCACCTGCTCCTTTTCATAGCTAGTACCCCCAATCCATGCATGATCTTCTTCAAAGGTCACATCGCGACTTACAATAATTCTTTTTGTGGCTGGATCAAATATTTTGTACCTTTTGGATTCATTACTAACCCTAAGTAGTACGCAACTCTCACTCTTGTTTTTAAGATTGGTTCTCCTCGTATCTGGAATGTGGACATGTCCCACACATCCAAATACTCGAAAATATTCGACCGATGGCTACTTTCCATTCCATGCCTCTTTTGGAGTCATATCCTTCACAGCTAAGGTAGGTGAACGATTCAAGACATGGATCGTCCACCGAGATGTCTCTGGCCAAAAAACCTTAGGTACTTTCTTCTCTAACAACATAGCTCTTACCAGGTTTATCACAGTATGATTCTTGCGTTCTGCCACTCTATTTTGTTGTGGAGTGTATGTTGTGGTCAATTGTCTTTTTACCCCATGTTGTATATAGAAATCATTGAACTCTGAAGAATTAAATTCTCCTCCTCTATATGTTCTCAAGCATTTAATAGGCATTCCAATTTCTTTTTTCACAAGTATTTTGAAACACTTGAAGTGATAGAATGTTTCTGACTTTTCTAATAGAAAATAAATCCATGCTTTTCTAGAAAAATCATCTATGAAACACAATAAGTACCTCTTTTGGCTATTTGAAGTTGGTGTGATAGGACCACAAAGGTCTGCATAAACTAGCTGCAATCTCTCAGTTGCTCTCCATTGACTCTTTTTGGGAATTGGAGTTTGATGTTGCTTGCCCTTTATGTACATGCCTCGCAGGTGTCATTCAGACCAGTAATTTATGGCAGTCCAACCACCATATTCTTGGATTGCAAGGTGAGCAGACCTTTATAGCTGAGATAGCCATAACAATAATACCAAAGCTTTGACTGATCAAGTGAATGGTTTGTATTGCTAAGTTAGAGACACCTTTCTTCTTTGTTATAATAGGTGGTTCAGTTAGCAAAACGAACATTTTGTTAGTACTCATAATGGACTCTGCCATTTTCCCTCTTTGCGGATGATAAACACTGCACACTCCATCCTTAAAAGACACTGAAAATCCTTTTTCCGAGAAGTTGTCCCACGCTCAACAAGTTATTCTTGAGCTCTGGAACATAATGCATATCACCAATGACACAGCTAGTTCCTTTTAGAAACAATTTGGCAACTCCATTTCCAATAACCTTCATTCTAGTATCATTTCCAAGGTTGACAGTGTGCGAAAAAGTTGTATCCAAGCTTGTAAACACTCCTTGATTCCCACACATATGATTTGAGCATCCAAAGTCTATAAATCACGCATCACCTCTCTTTGTTCCACATAATTCTACATATGCCATTAACAACAACTCATCTTCCTCTTCTACCTCTGCATAATTTGCCTCCTTATTCCACTTTGGACATTCATATTGAAAATGTCCTAAGTTGTGACATTTATAACATTCAACAGTGGCTTTGTTAAAAGTTTCTCTTCCTCTTCTCCGTCCCTTTCCTCTAAAAGAACTTCTTCCTCTATTGCTTGTTCTAGTTGGTCCTCTATCTTTAGGACTTGATCCTTATCCTCATTTCTTACCCTTCAAAACTTTTATTCGTGCACCACCAACAAACTCTACAAATTCATCGATGGACATGTTGTCAATATCCTTTGCCTCTTCGATAGACATGACAACATATGTGAACTTCTCAGTTAGGGTTCGTAGGATATTTTCAACAATCTTTGAGTCAGACATATCTTCTCCATTGCTTCGCATCTTATTAGAGATTGTCATCACTCTTGCAAAGTACTCAGTGATTGTTTCATATTTCTTCATTCCTAGAACTTCAAACTCTCTCCTTAATGAGTTAAGAAGAGATTTTTTCACCTTTATGTTTCCTCCAAACTTTCACTTCATTGAATCCCAAATAATTTTGGATGTGCGTCGATCCAAGATTTGTTCAAAGATAGTTCGATCAATTGCTTGGAACAGATAATGCTTGACTTGGTGATCCTTGATTCTAGCGTCTTCAAGTTGTGCCTGTTGCGCCTCAGTCAGATTCATCCCTGTTCTTGGTTCTGCAAAATCTATTTCCACCTAGCTCCAAAGGCCTTTTGCCCTAATTAAATTTTCCATCAGTTCACTCCAATGATCATAATAACCATCAAAGTGAGGAATCTTGGTTAAAGTCTTATCTTCACTCATTCTCTCAGTGTTTAATCACTCGAAGATTGCTACTTCTACAAGCCTAGTGGAGGCTCTGATACCAATTGTAAAGTACTAAAGGATCTAGAACACAAACAAATGATTTTTTTGTGTGATCTTTTATTGAAAACAACTCTTGGCTTTATTAAGCCATACATCCAACAATAATGAGCAAAGTCAGTCAACAATGGGAAAAAATAGTTCATGTATTTAAAAAATAGCAAACTACTTTAACAACTCAATAAAATAGGTCTTTATTCCAACAGTCCTAAATTCAATCAACTACTTTCAACACCGTCTTCCAAATAAAAAAAGGACTTGTAGGGAAGAAAGATTATGTGTGGCTTGTAGAGCACATGTAAAGTGTGTCATTGATACTATTCTTAAAAATATTTCCATTCGATATAGATGTATCCCTCTTAATTCAATAAGATCCTCTGATATAAAATTAGGAGTATAGAAACTAACAAAAATTCAATAAGAAAAAACTCAGTACAACATAATGAAAGAGAAATTTCTCTTTTTTCCCTCTATCTCACCAAGGAAATGGACCAATCTTTCTCGATAAGAATAACCATCTCCCCCCATTGACTCTCTTCGGTCCTTTTTAGTTGTCATAATTTCTCTTTTTAGAATTAAATAATATTCATCATATTGATATAAAACAATTTACACAATTTATAGTATTTTTTACATAATTTTTGAATATTTAGGTTTTAATTTTAAAATAATGTAATGTAATTCAACTTTAAATCATATGGTGAGCATATCTCATGTATCTTTAATTTATAATTTTATGAGTAAGAAATAAGAAAAAGTAAAATTTACAATAATTTTGCAATAAATTCAAATAAAACCTCAATAATATAAGAAAATAATATTATAATTATTATTTAAGAAAATTTATAGCATATCAAGATAATTTTTAAAATTAAACTTTCATTTATTTCATTAGCAATCTTTAAATCTACTAGTCCTTCTCACCCTCAACTACTATTTGCTTTAATTATTTATTTAGATATTCCAAAGAGGAAGAAGGATAAAAAATGTAAGAGCAATAATAAAAAATGAATAAACATGCCTCAAGAACATAATATTATCAAATCTTTCTTTTATTAATTTTACGGATAACCATCAAAACAATTATTTACGACACTAACACTTTTTATAAGAGTTATTCTTTTATTATATATTTTAGAAAAAAATCACTATAATATAAAACGTGAATATATAAAGTATAACTAATTTATATATAAAGTATAAACAATTATTTATATATAAAGTATTAATAAATAAATAAATAAAAAGATTGTTACTTCAAGGTGACGCAAATTCACAAGAGTGCAATGAGATCTAGATAGGATAGACAGGTTCGTTCATTTTAATTTAGAGGTCTCAAGTTTTAAGTTTTATGTGGAGCCATCGAAATAGGCTAGATCTGTTTGGCCTATTTAGTCTGATTCGTGATTTAGCACGATTGAGTTAAGATTTTTAGAAGAGAATTTTTCAAAAAGGGTAAACATTTAAAATATAGTAAGGCAAAAAATAGTTAAAATAACTATAGTTTGTTAAAATTGTAATTTATAGTTTCATATTATAGGAGAGAGGCGAGTGAGATCGAGAGAGGTGAACAAGATCGAGAGAGAGTCGAATTGTATATGTATATTTATCAAATTGTATGTGTATATCTGTCAAATAATTGTATATGTGTAACTAATCGATATACATATATATTTATATATCTGGCAAGCGAGATTGGGAAAGAGAGAAGAGCGAGAGCGAGAGAGAGGCAAGCGAGATAGAGAGAGAGGAGAGAGGCAAGTGAGAGAGGGTTGAGAGTGGAGAGATGCGAACTGTATATGTATATTTGTTGAATTGAATATGTACATCTGTCAAATAATTTTATATATGCAACTGGTATACATATCTATTTGTATATTTGGCAAGAGATTGGAGAGACAGAGGAGAGAGGCAAAAAAGATGAAGAGAGGAGGGAGAAAATTGGCAATAAAACCCTAACTATAGCTATAAATTATATTTTTTTAAAACTATAGTGGTATAACGTAAATACATAGTATATGTTTGCCTAATTATGTAATTTACCCTTTTTAGAACTCATAAAAAATGAACTTTTTAGTCCGACCCAAATAAGTCTATCGATTTGTGGGACTTTGGCAATATGGGTTGAGCCGACCATTGATTGAATTGAAAAATAATTAAAAAATAAAAATTAATTAGAGTATTAAAAATAATAAGAGTCCAAACGTTAAGTTCATTTAAAAAATTTAAATGTTAAAATTTAGATTCAAAATATGCTTTTATAATATGTAATAGTAATACTAATACCATGAAAATATTGTCTTGTTGCTATTTGTTTTAATATTTTAAAATTATAATTTAATTTAAAATTTTATAAAAGAAAATATACTTGTAAAAATGTGGGCTGACTCGGCAAGACCCACAACCCACATACTGATGTGCTGTGTTATCCATTTTCGGGGCCACAAAAAAAAGGATTAGCTCGACCTGACCCATCAAATTTCAAAGTCTGTATAGGTGTGGGGCAGCCCGTATTGATAGCTCTAGTTTTATGAAGAAGAAATTTTTTATCAAGTAGCATTTTTCTTTAAATGAACTTTACTTGATACAAATCTAAATTAATCGAATAATAGAACTATCAAGAATGAAAGAAAAAATAAAAACAATGTGCACATACTTGTCCCTTCTATTCATATTGTATTTTTGGTTGGGAATAAAGTTAACATCTTATTAGAAACATAATATTAGTACTACCAAATCCTCAAAATTAACATTTCTACTAAGATCCATATATGTATATCATCATTAGCAATATTTGTTTATATGATACTCATGTCTTCTACTAATTCTTGTTTCCAGAGGACTGAGGGAAACCATAAGATGACACCATAGTCAGCCTGCAAAACATACATAAATAATCATAATGAGTCATAAACATACTTTGGTTATCGTATTATTTGTTGTTGCTATCGTTCTCTTCTTCAAATTCTTTGTTATTGTATTTGTTTTACATAATCTTTTTTTTCAAGTTTGAATTAAGTCAAGGTCTATTGGAAACATACTCTTTATTATCATAAAGTAAGAATATATAAGGTTATGTACGCACTATCATTCCTTGACTCCATTTATGATATTACATTGTGTATGTTGTGTTGTTAAATTTTCATGTAAAGATAAATATTCCTCAAATCCAATTAACTAATTACCGTACAAATTAAGTTGTGGTAAAAGAAAAAGATTTTTTTATATGATTTGACAATTCGGATAATACAGTGGTATAGAGGGATGAGATAAGGTGGGATATTCATGATTAAGTTTGAGATAAAATTATACCGTCAATTAAATGCAATATAAATTTTATTTTAGATTTAATCTTGAAATATCTCATCTTATCCTGCGTACCAAACAACTAAAAATCTACTTGTGATTGTTTTTGAATATTTGTGAAATTGGAAAAGAATCAGTTATGTGATAATAAATGACTTCACCATATCTTTCATCCAAATCATGTGAGCGTTGAGGTGTTTTCCTTGTGATGAATATATAGCACCAAAGCCACCAACAAACCTCACCAACTATATATGCTTCTCATAATTATCTAATCCACATTTTTGTGTGGGACCAGAATGGTCAAAGATTCGATAAATTTTAATAATTTTTATTCAAATAACTTGAATTTCTTTAAAAAAATAAAGGTCACTAGATTGTTAGCCTAGGAGTTATTTTATTAAATATTAGAAAACAAATTTATTTTGAAATTATTTAAAAACTGATAAACTTTAAATTCAATCTGTCAATGAGTGAGGTAGGAATAATTAACCAAGTAAAAAGCTTCATTTCCTCCATATTTGAGTGTCCTTTATCTACCTCTTTCGTTCACTTTTATTTATCATTATTTCACTTATCAAGGTCAAACTATATGAACTTTGACAAACATTTTAAGATGTATTTTTTCATCATATTAATATGAGAAGAATTGCAACTTATAGCATTTTTCATATAGTTTTCAACTATCTAAACTTTAGATTTTAGAAAAACTTTATTTTGCGGATATAATATTCCTAGGTTTATAATGACAATGTCAATTGCTACTTTATTATAATGACAATATCATCGATTTAATAGAATGAAAATTATGGTGAACTAAATTTGAAAGATTAAGTAGGTGTTTGAACATAAAAAGTAGTGTATTTTCTTTATAAAAAAAAATTAGTATATCCATTTAAACTTGAAAAAAAGAAATAAGAAAAAGTTTACCTTTCTTTTCGCTTCTCCAAGAATCTAAGCAAGGAGTTTCTTCTTGCCGATGATAAATCTACATGCAACAAATTAACACAGTGTTAAAATAATTTGAAGATAAACAAAACATTGATCAAAATTAATCTTCAAAGAAAAATATTTTAACCTCCACTTAACGGTTCCACAAACAACCATTTTTTTGACGAAAAGGCTTTCATAATTTTTGTCCTTTCTGCAAACTTGAGAATATTCTCCGCCTGTCGTCTCCAAAAAATCACAATTACATGCCAACAATTTAAAAGTGAAAGGTAACAAATTACAATTCAACCTCATCCTTAGTAACGTCGAAAACTGCAACCGTTCCATCGTAGAAAATAGTCAGAGGTGCAATTTCCGTGCCATTTTCCGCGCAACAACAAAGCCTAATAACAAAATCAACACCAAAAAAAATCAATCAAATTAGTATATTTAATTTTTGAACATATAACAATAGTTATTAAATTACCTGGAAGTAGGACTAAAAAGGGGCAACAAAGGATAATGAGTAATATTGGACTCTTTCTCCATGCTAAAGAAATCGAGTTCCACAGTTGCTCTAGCCATTGTTTGATTATTGAAATATTTGAGGGATATAATTATAATATATAGTTTTTATTTTATAAATAAAGAGAGTGTTGAGGTTAGTTGAGTGTTTTATGGGGTTATGCACGAGTAAAATGAGAAATTGGGAATTTCTAGAGTTATTATGACATTATTGCGGGTCACACGAGTATATAGGTGCTAATTGTTTCAACGCATTTATTATTTATCGGAAAAAAGATAAAAAAAAATTCCCTAAATTATATGAAATGAATACAAATATTTTTTGTTTATAATTTGATCCAAAAATATCTTGTCATTAATATTTTAATCTAAAAATGTCTTTATTCTTATTTAATGGGTCAAAAATATATTTTTTTCAAATAAATTTTGTTATTTATTTTATTTTTTAACACATTATCTTTTTAATAATATTTTTTTAATTGAAAAATATTTATTCTACTTCAATTCAAGAAAAAATTAAAAAAAATATTATTTTATTATAATTATTATTTTAAATTATGTAATAAATATTATAATATGAAAATTAAATACAAAAATTAGTTGGCTTTTCAAATTAGATTTGTGGCATGTAAATTGAAACAAAGAGAGTAACATATATTATCTGAAGATGACATAAAAAATGTTATAAATCACTAATACAGTTCACCTAAAATATTGTTTAATCACAACAGTCATATGTTGTACAAAGTGGAAGAATGTAAACAACACATGACTAGACAAAGTATGCATTTGGCCATAAATTTCAAATATCTTTTTAACTTTAATGACATAATACATAAATTAGTCATTTAACTTGGTTTCGAATTACAAGTATGATTTCTAACTTTTAAATTACACAAATAGACACTTTAAGTATCGTTGTTCTTAAACAAATAAACACGCGAATTCAGCAGCCTAATTGTGTGAAATACAAACACGCTGATGTGTAATTTATGGTCAATCCGTCGCTGACACATCATTAAAATTATTTCACATATTTATAATTTAAAAAGAAAAGTAAAAAACATTTGTGATTGACCAAAATAAATTTAATTTACAAAAAATTAAAATTTATAAAATTTTAATTTTTTTACTCCATCTAGAACCCTCATCCCCTTTCACCTTGAAAGAATCTTCCCCACCTTCCAACACACCTTATCTTCACCCTATCCTCCACCTTCACCTCTCATAGTACTCTACTATTTGTTTAGATTCTATACAAATGCATTTTTACTTGCAAATCAAACGCAACAAAATAAGTAAGAAACACACTTATTTTCTTATAAAATACTGAACACACCTCTATTTCCACTAGTCTAGACTCTACCTTAACATCATGAAATTAATTTGTTTGACGCTGACTATCAGCCTACAGCAACCCTCCTCACACATCCCGGATACTATCCGGCAGCGATGGTTGTGCATACACTTAAAAAATTGTCAATTCAAACACAAATTAAGCTCAATCACAATAATCAATTGATCAATCCACTAAGAGTAGTATTTTAGTATCAAAGATTGAAACTTGGGTCTAAGTTGCTTTTAATACTACACCCGTATCGAATTCTTCAAAAATACACACCCATTTATATTTTTGAAGAGTTTGAACAAAGTAGACATGGGTAATCATTGAAATGTATCTATCTTGGAACATGACAGAATTGATATTTGGGATACAAAGATTGAATCTTGACTTTTTACAAATGCTATTGATACTATAAAAATTGGCTAAAAAACAACTGATTGATCTAGTTCAGGGAAATCTTGATCTTTTGCAACGTTACCTGGTGGAGGGCAGGCAGGATATAAAAATTGGTCACTCATTTTGATGGATTGGTTTGAATGAAAATGAAGAAGGGTTAGGTGGATCAAATAAATAGAGGGAAGTGAAACTTAGCTACTAAGGTATAGAGAGGCACGTCAGAAGATAATTTTGGAAGGACGATATTACTATCACAGAGACAGTACTTTCCCGCTATCACGGTGAAAGATTTGTGCGGATCGTCTTGAAATATTTGATTATCAAAAAGAATTTGATATATTTTGATCTTTTTATGAATAGCCAAAAGTTTATGGTGTATGATAATAAAATTTGTGTTGTTAAAATACACTACAACACAATGTATCTATAGCTACAAAATTCATGCTATGGATTCAAAAATTGTAGCTATTATTTAGTAATAG
>JBCEWC010016937.1:0-12802 GCA_038996855.1 Solanum aculeatissimum
CGAAGTTGAATCTGATTTTGGGAAATATATAAGTTAAAATTAAAATAATAATGTGGGAAACGAGAAGTCAAATTTTGAGAAATAGTAGGAGCATTAATTATAATTTTAATTTTCAGCACTATAGCTATCGGTTTGCTATCGAGTTATCGGGTCCCCGATATTAAAATTCTTAAACCCAAATCGATAACCGATAATCCATTATTATTTTTGAATAAACCGTTAACCGATCCAATAAGCCAATAACCCGACTCAATAGTCCAATAAACCAAAAAATTGGTTTGGATTAACGGTTTGACCTGAATTTAGCACAGCCCTAGTATATATAAGTCGAGGGGCGACAGACGCCGTCACTATGTCCGTCGCTTTTCATTAAAGGGGTTTGACCATTGACTGAAAAGCGACGAACGGTATCGTCTAGTCTGTCGCAATTTTAAAAAAAAATTTAAAAAATACGAATTGCGACGTACTGCGTCGCTATATAATTAAAAAAATATAAATTAAATAAAAAAATTGGCGGAAAAAACTGCCAAAATTTGCGGCGGACATGTTGACACTGTCCGCCGCTTTTAATTATAAAATTATTTTTTTTAAAAATAATTACACAAAAGCGACGGACTGCGTCGTTCTGTCCGTCGCGTTTTTTTGAGATACAGTCCGACGATTTTCTGTCTGTCGCTTTTTTCTAATTTTTTAGTGGTGATGAAACAGTTTAATATAATAGATAAGCAGAGGAAAAACGAAACTACAAACATCTCAGAACTTGTGTCACATGTACAAGCCTCTAATGATAAGAATACTCAAATGATAGTACAAGTCTAGTTCTCAAAAAGAACAAAACATAAAATGGAATCCTCGAAGGTCTACCAAAGAACAACCAACTATCTCTCAAGTGATCCTGAAGCTTGATCCTGTAACAGTGAAGTCTAGCATGAAGGACCAGGTTCACAACCTACAAAAATGTAGCAAGGGGTGAACACCAAATAACATGGTACTCAGCAAATTGAAACTAACTTAAAATAAAGCAATGAAGAACACAAGTACTCCTATCCACCAAATCACATACCACCAAACTACACACCTGTACTTAGAAAAGTCCCAGCACAACACAATATACATGGACACATATTATACATCTCATAGAATAGCATCTCAAAATCTCAAACAGGTACTCATAGTCAAATAGTATAATAGATCTCCAATAATATAAACAATTTTAGCTTATTCACAATTTCACACGTAATACATATAATAATATCAAGAAAGAATGATGTGAGATGGGGTGGATGCCATGAAATGTAAATAATGTGATGCAATTTCAAATAATTGTGATGCATGTCTGTTCTACGATATACATTCATTGATAAACTCAGGTCGGATCCCATGGGGGCCACTCATGGACCATGTATCCGTGAACATTGCCAGCAAAGACCTCGATAAATGCTTACCCGAACGGAAGATACCTTGGCCACATCATCAGCCGAAATATCACCTTGGCTCGCCGGCAGAAACCTCGGCTAATCATTGACCAGTAGAGACCTCCGTCACCAACCCACATGTTACCCTACACTTCTCTCGGTCGTAGCCATCACAAGTATCAATGCACAAGTAATAGTGAATGCAATGTACACAGTCTCAATATCATCACTATCTCAATGTCATCAAAATCTCAACATCATAAGAAATCAACAGAATTTGCATTCTGGAGCTGATGAAATCAACAGAATTGCATTTCGACACTCAAAACTCAAGATGACCACAAAACTCGAAATCTCCAACTTTGAGCATTTAAAAACTCTCTCTTTAACAAAACTCCAACTTTTCACAAGATTTTCAAAATCCTACTTTTCAACTCAACAAAAAATGATCTAAGTCAAATTTTGAAAAGGGAAAATGCTAATTATATTAAGAATACCAAAAATGACCTTCGAGATCATTACATCCATTAAATGGTTGCATCACAACAAAATGTACATAATGATAAGATCTGAATGATTAAGATTGAAACCTAAGATCATGTGGATTTAATGGATGAGAATTGGATTATAAAATGAAATCTTAATTGATGAAAATAAATGAGATATAAATTCTAATACTTACTAGTAGATATCACCTATACACGTCTTTCTCTATTGTGTGATATCTTTAGTTAATTCTGCATTATGTCATAAATTGATAAGTCCTCAGAGAAAACCTTCTTCTGTAAGAAATTTAATACATCTTTTTACCATAATTTTACATGAGTATACTGGTTCATCTCGAACAACCTGCGAAATGACCAAACTATCTGAAATGATCTTTTCATACTTTGACTTTTCTAGGAAAATGTATACATGTTTTTTGGATAGGAAGGATATTTTTTATTAATAATTACTATGTTGAGTCATTTCACATAGCGCTGCAATGAATATTATAGTAATTTTTTCAGTTCGAAAGTTTATCACTAGCACTTATCAAATGGATCTATAATTTTCATGATTTTTTCCTATTTAGGCAATTCTCTTTATTTTTCCATTTTAAGGATGCTAGATCTAGTAACTCTAGGTCAGAATAGAGGAGATCAATCATCTTAAGTTTGGCACAGTTAAAAGAGGAATAATTGTTACTGTGATGAGAATTATTTCCTTCGGGTATAGTAGGGTAGTAGGATTAGTCGTGTCTTTATAACCTGTGTCGTCATCACGATCATGTGGTTTTCATTATTAGTCGTTCTTTTTTTACTTTTCCTTTTTCCCATATGTAGTTTATAGTTTATTCTGTTTATGGATATTTGAGACGAGGGTTCTCAGGAAACAACCTCTCTACCTTTGTGAGGTAGTGGTAAGATCCACGTATACTCTACCCTCCCTAGACCCCACCTGTGAGATTTCACTGGGTATGTTGTTGTTGTTGATGAAGAGAATTGATTTAATGAGAAATAGAAGCTTCCAAAATTGATTTTACCCCAAAAATTAAATTGCTTAGATTGAAATTTGAAATTTAGGATGAATTTTTTGTCACACATTCAATGAATAAGTGAAGTTTAAGAGATGCATGAATGCAACCATCATTTATCTTCACCAAATGTATAATAAAGTTTTCATTTTACAAAAGATCAACAAATGTTATCATATTTGCTACTTGAATATGAACAAGTAGTACAAAGTTGTTGGTGATGAAGACGTAACATTAATAGAAGTTCCCATATCTTCTATCACACCTCAAGAATCAAAGGTTGATGTTATTGAGGTAAGCTTTTGAAAAACTGTTTCGATTACAATGAGATTAGTTTTTTTTTCCTTTTAAGATGTATATAAAAATCTTTTGATAGATTCCTGAGTAACTTTTTGATGTTAATTATGCAATGAAAGAGAGAAATGTTCTTCTATAGAGATAAAACATATGCATCGTATCACAAAAAATAATATTTCTATATGCCATATAGATAAAAATAAATGTTCATCAACTTTGTCAGTTTTTTAGTTATGTCCTATATTTATTCCAAAATATGATAGGTCTTTCAAGATAACTTTCATCAATATAGAATAGTTCTAACCATTTCAAAGAGAACTACCAGTGAGAATGTCTCTTCAAAGTCGATGCCTTGTTTCTGGCAATATCGTTTTTCAACAAGTTGAGGTTTATGCCTTTTCACACTTCCATCAGCGTTGTACTTCACTTTGAAAATCCATTTTAGCCCTATAACATTCTTCCCTTCAGGAAAATCAATCAACTCCCAGTTTGGTTTTTCTCAATGGACCAGATCTTTTCAATCATTACATTCTACCACTCAGGTCACTTTGCAGCTTCTTCATAACATGTTGGTTTAGCAGATAACAAGGAAAAACTGCAAGATGCATAAATATCTTCTGGCAACCGAAACCTTTTTTATGGCATTTCATTGGATGATGCTTAAGATGGAGAGTGGGAGCTTGTTGGAGTAGAATTGATAGTATCACTGCTGGAAGAATAGAAAGCATCAAAACCTATAGAATCAAGGCTCGTAGTATGCTCTCCTTCTGATTGGACCGAAATATGGTTTACTGAATCTTCTTTCTCGTCATTCCACTCCCAGGCTGCTTCTCCATTGAAAACAACATCCCTGTTGATAATCACTTTGCCACTAGTAGGATTATAAAGTCTATATGCTTTGGATTAAGGACTATAACCAATGAAAATGCATTTCTCTGATATTTCATCTAGTTTAGAACGTATATTAACCAAAGCATAAGTTATACAACCAAAGACTTTCAAGTGGCTTACTCTTGGTTTTTGTCCCATCCAAGCTTCATATGGAGTTCGATCCAAAATAGCTTTTTTTGGAGAGACGTTCAGGAGGTACACAGCTGCAGCCACTGCTTCTCCCCAAAAGTGAACTGGAAATCCCCTTCCATTAAGTAGGTTGCTGGCCATCTCAACCACTGTGCAATTTTTTTGCTCGGTGACTCCATTTTGTTGCAGCGAGTACGGTATGGTAAGCTCCCTAAAAATTCCATTCCCATCACAAAATAAATTGAAATCATTAGTTAAAAGTTCACCACCACGATCTGTGCGAAGAGCTTTTATGTTGTAGCATGATTGCTTCTCCACTAGGGCCTTGAATTCTCTGAAATTCTCAAATGCTTCAGTTTTGAACTTGAGAAAGTAAGCCCAGCTCATACTGCTATAGTCATCAGTAAATAGAAGAAAGTACCAACTCCCACCTAATGACTCAGTTTTCATCGGCCCATACAATTCACCATGTACAAGCTCAAGACAACTACTAGTCCTTCAAGATTTTCCTACTGGGAAGGATTTTCTACTTTTTTTTCCGAATATGCACCCTTCACATAACTCAAGATCACCCACTTTTGGTAAACCAATCACCATGTGTTTTCCGGTCAATAATTTTAGTCCATTAATGTTCAAATGACCATAGCGAAGATGTCAAAGTTGAGTTTCATTAACACCTTTAGCAACTAACGTATTTTCAACAACATTTGAAACATTAACGTGAAACATAGTGTTCTGAGTTATAGTCACAATTGCAATAGTTGACCAGATTTCTTGTCACTAAGAATGCATGAATCATTATCAAACAGAACAGAATGACCATTAACCATAAATTGTCCAACACTTTTAGAAAATTTTAAGGCAAACTAGGAACGAATTGCACATCAAAGATAAATTTAGAATTACCCTGCATTGTTTGGATGGCTATGGTACCCCTGCCTTCAACTCGTACTTGTTTGTCGTCGCCGAGTAGAACTTCACTTTTTCTCGACTGATCAAGATCTCGAAAAAAAGACGTTGTACTAGACATAGGATTTGAGCATCCTCTATCAATAATCCAAACACCATCAGAATTGTCAGTAATTTGAGAATGAGCCATGAACAACTTACTTTCATCCTCAACTTTCTCAGAGATATTCGCATGCTTCTGTTCATCTCTTTGCTTGGTCCAACAATATGCTTCACTGTGGCTGGGCTTCTTGCAGTACTAACATTGAAAGTTACTCTTGGGCTGACGTGACTCACTAAATTCTCCTCCACCTCTGTCGCGGCCTCTACCTTGGCCATGAAATCCGCCTCTTCCTCGACCTCCACAAGGAAAATGTGAGGATTTTTCTTTGGAGAAAGAAGACTTGTCTTTCACCTTGAATGCTTTTTCTTCAACCTTGTCATGAGACATGTTTAGCCTATCTTCATGAGATAAACAAAGAACCCATTAATTCTTCAAACATATAGTCAAATAAGTTCTCGGATTCTTCAATAGCAGCAACCACATGCTCAAGCTTACTTGTTAAAGACCTCAAAATCTTTGCAACAACAGTTTCATCAGTAATTCTTTCTCAATAGGACTTTATTAGATTAACATTTCTAAAAAAATAGGACTATAAGAAGACTCTGCACATTATTGAATAATTAGTCAATACTCCCCTTTTCTTCAAAATCACATACTCCCATTTGTAGCCTAAAGAACTCACGCGTGTTGTGCGGAAGTGATTTCATAAGAACATCAGCAACCTGATCATTTGTGTCACAAAATTTCAATGGGATTATTCCACCAGCAACCACACCACGAATGAAGTGATAAAAAATGACGATGTGCTTCATCCTACTGTGAAATGCAGGTTCTTTTGTCAAAGCAATCACTGCCTTGTTGTCACACCATATTTCAATTGGACCAATCTGCTCTTGTTGAAGATCCACTAACAATTTCCTTAACCAAATAGCTTGGCAACTGGTGGAAGTTGCAGCCATGTATTCTGCTTCTGAAGATGATAAGGTGATTGTATCTTGTTTCCTTGAACATCATAAGATTCCTCCAGAACCAAGAGCAAAGACATTCCTAGATGTTCTCCCGCGATTTTCCAAGCTACCTGCCCAATCACCATCTATCATGCCCCGGGAAGGTACCCTTGACATGGCCGACATATATATATATATATATATAGGAATTCCTGGTTCTCCTTGGTCCTTTTTCCACATGCGCTTTTGAATTCCTAGTCCTCCTTGGTCCTTTTCCCGTACTAGTACATCCCAGGATATTAGATGGAATTTCCTTCTGGTGTTTGTCATTCCGCAAATGAAATTGCATTGGATTTGTTATACCCTCTTGGTGATGCTAGTGGGTAGTTTGTGGAATTGCATAACATGGGTGGGGATGTTACTTAGACATGATTTCGCAAAAGTGATTCTACCAATAAGGTTTAGGAATCCATTTCTAGCAATATTTGGAGAAGATGTAGGGTATCTTTTATGCTATTACAGGATTCTAAGTTTGGTTTTACCATTAGGACTAGATTGTCAGCAAAGAAAAGATGGGAGAGCTTAGGGCCTTTTTTAGCTATTCGTATAGGTTATCAAATATTTTCATGCACCATTTTGTAAATCTTTGTGGATGCGACCTCCATACATAGTATGAAGAGATAAAGGGATATTCGATCTCCTTGCCAGATACCTCTAGATGGTTCAAAAAACTCCGTTCAAGAGTCGTTCACAAGGTCAACAACATTACTAGTGTCTATGCAAGACATTATGAGGTTGATAATTTTCGGTGGAGAATTAAAGGATTGGAGTGTTGTTTTAATAAAAGATCATTCGATTTTGTCGAAAGCCTTTTTGGGATCAATTTTCATAACTATATTCCCTTTTTTTCCTTTCATTCTAGAGAAGTAGTCAATCAGTTCTTGGACTATAATGGCATTTTCAGTGGCCTGTCTTTTTTTGAGGAAGCTAGTTTGATTTGGCCCTATGATTTCTGCCATTAAGTGTTTAAGCCTATTGGTAATGATCTTGGTGATTATTTTATAGGTAGTGCCGCTCAAACTAATGGGCCTAAATTTTTTTAGGGAGGTGGCATTATCACATTTATGAATCAAACATATGTGGCTGGTGTTAATGGTTGGGTTGATAAAGCCATTTGCCCATGTTTCCTTACAGAAAGATTCTCCAGACAGGCCTACAGTTTCACAATAATTTTGGTAGAAAAAGGGATGTATCCCATCTGGTCCTGGGGCTTTAAAAGGTTGAAAAGATTTGACTGCTTTCCAGATTTCTTCATCAGAGAGATCCTTGTCAAGCAAGTTCCAAGCTAACTCCCATTGGCTTGCTATGAACTCGGAACAATCCCTTAATCGAGGTTATCAAGAGGTGGTGTAGAGATTCTTAAAACAATCAGAAGTAGCTTTAATGTTGTCTTCCCTTTGGAAAACCCATTTCCCTTCGTCTATCTGGAGGGCAGTGATTTTGTTACGTCTCCTCCTATTGAGGGTAGAGATGTGAAAGAATTTTGTATTTGCGTCTCCTTGGTAAATTCAGTTAATATGTGATCTGAGTTTACAAAAGTCTTCCTCCAATTATAGGATGCCATTAAACTCTTTGATCAAATGTTGTTCTAACGTCTAAAGAAAAGTGTTACGTACTGTAGTAGTGAGGGGATGATTGTAAACGACGAAAATGATTAGATAGTTTTCTTTTTTTACAAATGATATCTTCAAAAGTAATTTTACTCCAATAAGTAATTTTATTTTCAAAAATTCTTATGAATGTTACTAGGCTAGTGTGTTCCTGCCATGCCGATTCAACTATATTTTTGAACCCCGGGTGTGAAGTCTACATCGACTCCAGTCTGAAGTATTTTTTTTGTTATTAGTAGGGTTTCTGAATAGGGAGATCAGAAGAGGGCTGTGAGCTGATTGCGTTATGGGCAGGTGGTGTATTTGGACAGTTTTGTTGCCATAAACTATTAACTAGGAATACATCAAGACATTCTAATATTAGATATTTTTTAATCTTGAACCGTTTGTTCAACCATGTGCACTTACTCCCTTTGAACCATAGATCTATAAGTTCACAGTAGTTTAACGTGTTCGTGAAGTCTCTCGTACGAGGCATGTTAATAGGGTTGCCTCCCTTTTATTTGTAGTGAGCAAACTAAAGTCACCTCCAATGAGCCACATACCTGGGAAATTATCTTTGATATTTCATAAGTTTTTCCATAGAATGTTTCATTCATATCTATAGGTATTCGCATAGATACAACTAAAGAGCCATCGAGTATTAGAAAAGGGTACCTTTATCATTGCATGCACTTCCTGCGACGTAGTAGATATCTCATCGAGTTCCAAAGCATTGTCATCCCAAAGCACAACGGTTCCTCCTGAGTTCCCATTGGTTGGAACTTCTATCATTTTATTCAAAGGAAAATCCTCTAGTAATAAATGATGATTTTGCATTTTGATTTCGACGAGAGCCTCAAGGTGCGGCCTATGCCAATCTAAAAGATATGTGAAGTTCCTCCTGAAATCCAAACTGTTGCACCTCTACAATTCCATATTATATTTATTACTCTTGTAGAATTTGTTGGGACTGCTAATAGTAGATTCCGCTTGGATTTTCTGATCCTGCAGAGATTCACAATTAGTATATAGTTTCCTGTTTTTGGATTTGATGGTGGTTTTATATCTAGAGAGCTTTTCAATGGATTCGAATGACATATAAGGATGAACTTCTTCTCAAACTAGGATTTGTAGATCATTATTTTTATTTCTTTTAACACTGCTATTTCTATTCTTGTTTCTCTCATTAATTCTATTATCTCATCTACTTCTTCTATGTGAGTAATGTGGGAGGGGGGGTAGGGGAATGGCACGGCTGTGGAGGGGAGCTTGTACTCGAGACGATGATGCTACCTCGTTCAGTCCCTGGGCTATGCTCTCCAAAGACCTTGTCTGTATCATTATTGGTGGAAGAGCAACTTGTTGGTACTAGTAGAGCGGGTTGAATAGACGACCCGCTGCTTGGTTTGTCAAAGGAGATGGAAAGCAAGGTATTTTTGTTTGGGTTTGTTCAAGGGGTGAAAGAGGGGGTTCACCCAGGTCATGATGTGAAAGAAAGGTAGTTGAGGAAGAGGGAAGTTCACTGGGGAGTTCAAAACAGTCGCAAACCAGCTGGTATTTGTAGGACTCCATTGCAAGCCTCATTCCTTCAGATACCACTTGTCCCAGAAAGGTCGGATTCTGGATTACCACAACTACACCTCCCTCCCTTATATAATGACTCTGAAGGATAATGAGTGTCCTTGGAGGCTCACCTCTAGCTAAGACATTGAGAGGGCACTCGGAGATGGTGCTGGAGTTACATAAATTGGGGTGGTGGATATTGGAGATGAAGAGTGTGGAGTTTGTAGGAGAGTTGTTTTCCATTATTTGGAAGTTGGAATGGTAAGTTGTTTGGAGTAGCTAGCGTCTTTGGGAAAGTATGTTGGCTTGCAAGGAGAGAGGGGCCCTTGGCATAGGAGAATTGAGATCAATGATAATAGAATTAACAGGAATCTTAGGGGTAGTTAATGCACTGTCTTTATTACTCTTTTCGTTTATACCAGGAAGAGTATGAACGGAATCCATCATCGAACTATCTTCCTTTAGAAAAAGGGTGAGGATAGGCTCAGGGATATTCCTTGGGTTAGGGAGAGTGGTCATGTCAGTCACATCAGGTACAACTGTATCACAGCTGGGATAAGAAGTGATCGTGGAGGTGTCCATGTATTCTGCGACTACAGGCTGGATTTGGTGGATCTCAAATTTGGCCTGGGAAAAGGAAGCGTATCTTTTACACTTTTGTTTAAAGGGATCTGATTGGGAAGAGTATAAGTGGTATGGGAGTAATTTGGTTCCTGCCTTTTGTGTATAAGGTTGCTATTACTAATGTAAGTGGGGTATTTCGGTTGGAAGTACTTCATTTAATTTTTTTAATATTATTTTTATTTGTAATAGAAACATCATCTAGCGTGACGTTTTATGATGCTAGGTTGTTTGGAGTTGCAGTGGGGCAAGATGGTTGTAACTCCCCCGCCCCCTTCCCCTAATTTCTGGGTTGTCTGGAGTTGCAGTGGGGTGAGGTAGATTCCTCCTGGATCCCACTTAGATTTCCTAATCCCTCGAGAGGAGATTCATAATTAGTATATAGTTTCCTATTATTGGATTCGATGGTGGTTTTATATTTGAAAAACTTTTTAATGGATCCGAATTACATTTAAGGATGAGATTTTTTTTAACTGAGATTTGTAGATCATTATTTTTATTTCTTTTAACACAACTTTTTTTGCTATTGTTTATCTCATTAGTTCTATTGTGTCATCTACTTCTTTTGTGTGAGTAATGTGGCGAGGAATAGGGGAATGGGGCAGGGAAGGGGCGGAACTTGTACCTGAGATGATGATGCTACCTCATTCGGTCCCTGAATTGAGCTCTCCAAAGACCTTGTCAGCATAATGATTGGTGGAGAAGCACCTTGTTGGTACTAGTGGAGCGGGTTAAATAGAGAGTCCGCTTCTTAGATTGTTAAAGGAGATGAAAGAAAGGCATTTTTGTTTGGGTTTGTTCCGAGGGTGAAAAAAGGGGTCTCCCAGGTTGGGATATGAAAGAAAGGTATCTAAGGAAGTGGGTATGAGTTTCAAAATAATTACCTATTTTGGTATGGAATATTTTGACATTGACGTTTTCCTCCTTTGGATCATTCAGTTTGTCTTCTTGTCCTTCCATATTGAGACCATCTGATTTGCCTCGTGGATTTCTCTTTTTCCTGAATTTCACCATTTGCCAAGGGATCTCCATTAGTGTTGAATTAATGCTTTTTCCTGCTCCAACTAGATGGTGTGATCCCATATTTGTGTACTGTTTGTTGTCAATACTGGTTGCTTGTTCTTGGTTCTCGCTTATCCCGCACATGGCTTTTCCATGACCAACTTATCCGCAGGATGTACATAGTATTCCACCACCTTCATAGATTAGAACTTTCTTTAGATTCCCAATATATATGGGTTTCTTAACTAGGACTCCAATAGGAACTTGCTTTATTGTGTTTCTCCCATATCGGTCAGCAAAATGTCTTCACTCGCCCTCCACAACGTTGTTAGTTTGTTTTTCTAGTAGATAAGTGTCATCTTTTTTCCTAAGAGTTTAATGATTATAGAGTACACCCATGATTGATGGATCTCATCTCTTGATATGCATATTGTGCTGTCATCATAATTAGGACCAGAATTGCCAATATCCTGTTGGAACATGTTCTTTTGCTCATCTTGATCCCTTATTGGTAAGCTTTCGAAAAATTCCTCCATTGTTTAACATACTTACTATAGGGTATTTAGTTCTTTTCCTATTAAGACATCTGAAGGAGAAAAAACTTTGATGTATTTGGGAATGACTTTTTTAATGTTAGTTATCTTATGGAAGAGAGGTGAAGCTTTTTTTTTTCTAGAGCCAAAATATCTAAGTCACATAACGACAACATTTAACTCTATCCCAATCTAAACAAATTGAAATTAGCAATGAATCTTCATTTCTCTATTTAAGCTAAAGTGATTATACTATAGTCATACAAATAAAAATAAAAGTAAAATAACAATTTAAATGATATTTGTTGATAATTTTCTCTGGTATTACTTCTAACAATTTTTAATTAAACATAATATATAACTAAGTGTTTCATATTTTCTATTAGAATATGGATAGGCAGCACAAAGTTGATCATGGAGATGCAATAATGGCAGTTCCTATTTCTTTTATTGCACCACAAGCTGATGTTTTATTGGTAAGCTTTCGAAAAATTCCTCCATTATTTAACATGCTTAGTTCTTTTCCAATTAAGACATCTAAAGAAAAGCATCTTTGATGTATTTGGGAATGACCTTTTTAATGTTAGTTGTTTTCTGGAAGAAAGATGAAGCTTTTTTTTTTAATCTAGAGACAAAATATCTAAGTCACATCACAACAACAACTTTTAACTCTATCCCAATCTAAACAAATTGAAATTGACTATGAATCTTCATTTCCCTATTTAAGCTAAAGTGATCATGCTATAGTCATACAAATAAAATAAAAGTAAAATAACAATTTAAATGATATTTGTTGATAATTTTCTCCAGCATTACTTCTCACAAATTTTAATTAAACATAATATATAACTAAGTGTTTCATATTTTCTATTAGAATATGGATAGGCAACACAAAATTGATTATGGAGATGCAATAATGGCAGTTCCTATTTCTTCTATTGCACCACAAGCTGATGTTTTATTGGTAAGCTTTTGAAAAATTCCCCCATTATTTAACATACTTAGTTATTTTGTTATTAGGACATCTAAAGAAAAGAATCTTTGATGTATTTGGGAATGACCTTTTTAATGTTAGTTGTCTTATGGAAGAAAGATGAATTATTTTTATCTAGAGAAAAAATATCTAAGTCACATAACAATGGCAACCTTTAAGTCTATCTCAATCTAAACAAATTGAAATTGGCTATGAATCTTCATTTCCCTATTTTAGCTAAACTGATCATG
>JBCEWC010016938.1:0-12802 GCA_038996855.1 Solanum aculeatissimum
CTTAGTCAAGGTCTTCTTCCCCAAATTCTACAAGCTTTCTTCAATGGAGGCCAAGAGAGTTTTAGAATTTCTAAAGTAAGTGTAGGAGAGTTTGAAAGGATGAATGAGGGTTTGGGGTTGGTTTTAGAGGTTTAGGGGACCTTAGGATACCTAAAAGGGGTTTAGAAAAATGTTAAATCACGAAATTACCCTTAATGAAACGAAACTTTTCAAGACTAAGTAGAGTCACACGGACTGCTACAGTGCCCGTCATACTGTACTGGTCGTGTAACTGCCCATTTAAATTGCCTTAGCCAAATTTAAACCAACCACAGCTTGGCCAAGCTTCTGGCCAACTTGACGGACCACCAAACGGTCCGTTTGAGGTCTGACGGATCGTGGAGTGGTTCGTGGACCCTAACTTAGTTTGTGGGGTGGGTACTGGACACCCCATGCTCTATGGACCATCTCAAGGAACCCCACACGGACCGTGAACAGTTTCACGGTCCGTCTCTCATACCTTGTGCCATTTTCAGGGCCCCTTTCCAGTGTCTTTCGAATTTCAGGCAGTCTCATTGGGCCATAACTTTCTCATATGAACTTGGAATTGAGTGAAACCACTTGTGTTGCGAAGATAATTCAAAGATATTCAATTTAATATGTATTAGCCTACACGGTTCAACCCACATAAAAAGTTATGGTTCTGCGAATCTCACTGTCCAAACGGCCTCTTTAGGCCCCAAAATGATCCTTTTTGCGTTCGGCCACTTTAACTTAACCCGTGGCTACCAAATTTCAACCATGACCAGTATAACATCATACAAGACCAACCATAAGGATTTTCTAAAATTTTCGGGTTGTTACAGAAGTCGTCTTTTTTAGATCCTCATGTTTGAGAAACATTTCATGATCACGAAATTTGTCAAAAAGTTCAGCGTAGCTTATTGTAGAGTCTCATGCCCGTATTGCTGCTGAAATCTCATGGAACTCAAGACCAAGACCACTCAATATTTTCACCACAAGTTCTTCATTATTAACTGGTGAATCGACTGTGGTGAGTTCATCAGATAGATAGCAAATTTCACGCAAATAATAAACAATAGATTTGTTGTCTTTACTGACTCGATTGAGTTGGTGACGAAGGCTGATGATGCGGGTTTGAGATTTGTTCGCAAAGGAAGTATGAAGTTGATCCCAAGCAGCTTTGGAATTGGGTGCAGAAGCGACAATGGATGCGATTGTGGCATCAACAGAGGCCATAAGAGCATTTTGGATTAGTTTATCTTGTTGAAACCAATCCTTATAATTTGGGTTGGGAGTTTCAATTTCACTGTTGATGATTGTTTTCAGAGGGGACAACATGGTGCCGTCAAGATGACCGTATAGGTCATGGCCATGAAGTAGCATGGCAATCTGGGCAGTCCAAACTGTGAAGTTGTGGTTGTCAGATAGTTTAACGGGAAGTTGAGATGCTGGGTTGAATTGAATTAAGTGTTAAGTCACAGGGGAGGTTGCATCAACATTAGCAACTGGGGTGGAAGTAGCCATTGATGTGCAGAAAAAAAATTACTCGTTAGAGTATTTATGGCTCTAATACCATATAAAGAATTAGAAATAGAATAAATGAAAAAGTATATTTCTTTGATGAGATTCCCATAGAGTTTATATACAGATAAAATAAACAAAAAAAAGCCTAAATTAACTCCTAGAATGTAGGAACAAATAACAACAACTAAAAAAAACTAACGCTGAATAAATTGAACAATTCTAATTCTAATCAAACTATGTGCAGTAAAACAGTGTTATAATACTAGTAAAATTTTGTTATGCTAATGCGTTGTTACTACATTGATGTGAATTACCTCGTGAAAAAGTAATACAACTTTTCTAGACATGAACATTGCAAAGGAAATTTATTTTGCTCATGCTTGACAAGCTAGTCCAGTATTTAGGACATTCCATCACTCTCTTTTTCTCGTTTTTCGAGGATACAACCATGTTTGTTTCTTTCTTTGTGTGCAGATAGTCGAGAGTATGTTTGTTGAGCAGAGAAAAATGCTCCTTTTCTTTTGGACTTCAATTAAGTCTCTGCCTTTAGAGGGCTTTGGTGGTCTCGATTCAAGACTAAGCATCTACAAAATCTCAGAGTCTGATGATCACTTGCCATCTTCACATACTTGTTTCTTCAGATTATGCTTTAATTTCCAGTTTATCAATCCATGGAGGACATGAAAGATCGACTTTGGATGATCACCCAAGAACACATTGGTTCAAGCTTTGGTACTTCGTGACTAGAGATAGAGGCGAAGTCAAGATTAAGAGTTTATGGATTTGAGATTCTAGTTCATTAAAGTTAGGTTCTTGATTTATAATTAGAAACCTTGTTTGGATGGTTGTTAGTTGTTTTAATATACTGTTAGTTTAAATGCAATGTTTATTTTGATTGTTACTTAAACTTCATTATATCATATCATTAAATCTATCGTCAGGTAATGAGGAAAACTTCTATGTTGTGTAATGACCGATTTGGTGTGATTTTGTTGTTGAATTAATATTTTATTTTTATGTAATATTTGAAAATCACATTTTATCCTTTACTCTACCTTTTCATAGTAGTTCTATCTCGTATCCTGCTTTTGAAGAATCTGACACACATACATCGAAACAAGCAACATATGTGTCAAGCAAAATATTTTAAAATTGTCTGTTTACTTAACTTATTTAGTTCAACTTCTACAAACTTTAGATGATGCACCTGTGTCAGATTTTTCAAAAATATATTATTTTTGAAAAATCTGACACGCACCCCTTGATATTTTCGAGGAGTCCCAAGAAACATAGCTCATATAGTCATATATCAGTCCAAGGTCAAGCTTGCACATACCTAAGCAATGAGAAATCTTGAAATCTTATAGTTCCTAGATATAAAATTACACATAGCTATTGACCTAATTAAGCCACAAAGTTGCAATATAGTTAAAATTTTACTTGATTAAATGTCTAGATTGGTGTAACAAAACTTAAATTAGTAATTTAGATCTTCTTTACTTGATTTTCATAGGATATAACACTGCAGCTATTGGATGCTTCTCAATTCAAGTGTGGTCACTTACTCTTATTAGTACATTTTTTATCTGAATTTAAAGAGTAAAATGATCAAATATTGACAATCAGATAACAATAACAACAACATAGCACACAAATTTGGTCAGGAGAGGGTGGTGTGTATGTAGTCTTATCTCTACCTTGTGAAGTTAGAGAGATTATTTTCGACTAAAAAGAAGATTATTTCTGATATTATGCCACTAATAAAATAACCAAAAAAGATATTACCCCTTTATTATTATGATAAACTAGAGATCAAATCTCATATCATCTTTCATCAAACCATGACAAACTGAACCCTGGACAAGACAACAAACATAGTTTATAAAAACTATGTAAAATATCCCACCCGACCACCTAGACCTAGACATATGTTAATACTAACATATGCCCTCATTGTAACCATATCATATAAAAATATAGTAATAGTAGTAATAAAATACTCAACTAATAAGGAACAAAATAAACACAACCAAATTTCAATAAAGACCCCATCATTCATCAAGTAAAATTTACTCTTCAGATTTCTCCACTGGAACTGCTTTCTCTGGTTCCTCAGATACAGGGGCAGCTTCCTCTGTTTTCACTGCTTCGGGTTCCGCGACCGGAGCTGCTTCTGGTTCAGCTACGGGTGCTGCAGCTTCCTCGACGGGTGCTGCAGACACCGGCTCCTCAACTACGGCTGCAGCTTCTTCTGCAGCCGCAGGCTCCTCAACTGCGGCTGCAACAGGCTCTACTGCAGCCGCTACTGGCTCTTCTGCTGCCACGGCAGCTGCAGGTTCTGCACCTACAAGCTCTGCAGCCACAGGCTCTTCAGCTACGGGGGCTGCTTCCTCCACAGCAGGAGCAGCCTCTTCGGCTACTGGTGCTGGTGCTGATTCGACCTCGGCTTCCTTCTCTACAACTGGGGCTTGTTCCTCCACCTATTGAAAATATAATTAAGTTAATTAAAACTTTTAAATAAGATGATCATCCAATTGAATACGATTTTGAAGTAGATGTCCTAAGTTCAAATCACACCACTACTATTATAAAAAAGAATTTTCACGTGTTTGAACCGAAAAACGAAAAAGAATCAAACCAACATGCATGCTATGTTGCTATGAAATGCTACCGCACATGATCCTCTAAAAGTGTACTATTTTGGATCATCTGATCGGATCCAAGCAACACAAATAGTGAGAATATATTTGAAAATATGATTTAAGTAATTAAAAGTGCGATTTTTGTGATTTTTTCAACTGTTAAAACTTTTAGATAATCAGACAATTCAGCAATACCTTGGTTGCCTCTGGAGCTGGGGTAACCTCAACCTCAGCTGGAGCAGTCTCTACTGCTGCTGGTGTAGATTCAACCTTCACCAAAAAAAAAAGAAAAAAAATTCAATCAAGTGATAAAGATTTTGGAAAATATTTTTGATTGGTGATCAACTATTTTCAGATTGATCATCTGTAAAAGGATCACATATAATTTTAATAAAATTTCTAGTTTAAAGAGAAAAAATAATATCAAACATATATACTATAGCTAGTAAATAAGATCAAGATTCTATTTTTTGGGTTTTTTCAAATTTGAGCTATCAGATCACTAAGCTAATATTTGAAAATTTTGGTGTTATAACTTCTATGTTGCTCAGACTCATAAACAATATCTCATCAAGTCAGCAATAGTGTCGATCGGATCCTTCAAAAATGCATACGCAACTGACTTTTTTGAAGTGTCCGAGCAACATAGGTTAAATTGGTAATACATCTTTATACAAGAATGATCCACTAAGTAATATTTATTAAAAACATTGAAGAACAAGTTATTTAGTTAGCTAAGTGATCTTGATCAGTTTTAAGTTTTCATTAAGAAATAGAAAGAAAAAAAAAACATTATGATAAAAATACCTCAACACTGGCCATTGGAATAAAGTTGAAAAACAAGCTGAAAATAAATGAAGAAATAGAAGAGGCAAAAGTATTTGTAATTGTAATTGGTGATGGAAAAAATGATCAAATGAGAGAGCTTTATATAGGAGAAGTAAAATGGAGTGTATTAGTTTTAAAATAATTAATGGAAGAAAAAGAATCTTGAGGGATATACAAATTGACACCTCACATTACTGACAATTAAGGGTGTAGTGGTGTACAAAAGATTTGGATGTCTAGTTGTAAATTTATCTACTTTTACTTTATGATTATAATAAGAAGAAAATTAATATTGCAACAGAATTATTTCCTTTTCCCTAACTTTCTATAAGTTTAATTATTCAATATTTGAGTCGAGGATATCAGAAATAACATCTTTATTTTGCAAAGATAAAAGTAAGGTTCGTATATATTTTATCATCTTCAAATTCTACTATTGAAATAACATTCAATATGTTGTTAGTGTTATTGTAACCATTGAGTATTCAAATTTACACATCTGATTAATCTAGATTCTGATTGAATAAGCGGCTCAGATGGGATAACACACAGTAAAATTCACAAATAGCCATGTTCAACTGTTGTTGTTATGTTTTAAATTCAATAAGTGAAATGCGAAATTTGAAACTCCATAACAATGATTATTTTTTAAAAATGTGATCGAAAAATGGACAATGAATATTAATTATACGTAAAACGCTCTTTATTAGAAAATCTTTTATTTCAATTATTCAAATTTATGATTAGGAAAGTAAGAATTTCAATTATCATACGATATACGTCTTGTTAATATTCAACTAAATTCTTTCTTTTTTTCCTTGTTGATTTTCTAAATGAGGGTTTTTTTGTCTAATAATACAACAAGAGCAACATTATATTCAGTGTAATGTCACAAATAGCTTTTGAAAAAAAATTAGCATGTGTGATATTTCATCTTTAACTTAAAAGGTAACCGAGAGGTTTATTTCTGACAGATTCTCGACTCAAGAAAAAGATAAATTTATTTAATAATATTATTAATTAATTAATTTATTATGTTTGTCTAAAAGCATTTGTTTTGATTGGGAAATAGCAAAGCCACATGGTGGTGGAGACCATTTACTATAACAGCTATTATATCTTTTTCCTTTCTGTGTTTTGTGCAGTAGGGCATGTAGGTGACTAAGACCATCATGCTTTCATGTTCTTCTAATTTTTAAATTATCTTTTTTTCCTTTTTTTAAAAAGAAAAATTATTTCTTAATTCTAGTTCCTTCACAACAATATCTCTTGGTTTAGGGGAATGAATATAATATTAATTTTTAATTTTGCATCTGGTCGGTAGAATTTAGATTCACATCGAAAAGTTCTATATAGGATAAATTAATTCCAATCATAGATAGTTTTGTATTTAGAACTTGAATCTGAGACTTCTACTTTTAAAAAAATTTATTTATCGTTTCACCATAATTTTTACCGATAAGATGAATCTAGTTGCTAATCCAAGTAAATAATGTATGTATTGGATCCCGCAAATTATTTGGACTTACCAATGTTGTATGGTACTATATTTTATTAGTTCATTTTAAAATATTTATTTTATAAATGCAAATAACTTTAAACTTCATATATGATTCTTAATTATATTTTTTATGTCTGCGCAAATATTATGACACGTTTAAGATTATTAATTTCAAATGTCTATTAGCCAAATAAATATTATGTCATATTTAAGATCAAAAGCTTTATAACTCTTAGACTACAAACTATGTCATATAAATAAAATGAATACAATATTAAAAACTTAAACTTGTGATACAACTATTCATCAAATTATGTATTTTTGTTTTTAGGGCGTATCTAGGTGGTGGTCATAAGATTCCCGCAAACTGATCATGCTCCTCTTACTAAATCATAGATTAATGTTACATTTTTTTAAAAAAATACTTAAATATAGATACGTGAATCCACATTCGAAGTATCACATATTGCGATGATGATTGGGTGCATATCTTAATTGAGGTTAGAAGTTAAACGAGTTCAATAATAAGAACCCAAAGATCAAATTTATTTCTTACATTCACCTTTTTGTAATAGTACAATCATTCTTTTGAAACTTTGAATATGCCTCTGATTTTTTTTATTACTTTGAAGTAACGGTAATCGATCATGCTCAGAATAGACTACCTACATCAGAAACACGATTTGACGTCGTACACTAAAATATCTTTTTTATTTATTTATTATCAGCATGACACACCTTTCATTAACAGTAAAACACCATGATGAATCACATCAAAATTTCACTAAATATCGTAAAAATGTTTTTTCATAATAGTGGTCAAGCTGAGAATGTTTAGGAATTTGAAAAAAATAAAAAAAACAAGAAGCCAAGTTGAATTATTATTTATTATTTTTGATTTGTGGACAAATGCTATGAACGTAAAGTCCAAAAAAAAATAGTGAAGGGCCGGTGCCAAATTGGGCCCCCACTATCACAATTCACGATCATTAACGTCTAAATGGGCCCCATATGATGACGTGGCGCCACCTTTTTAGATCCAAATCAGTCTGCATACTTTTGGGCTTTGGCTAAATGGGCCCTACATTATTATGTTTATTTGGGCCTAGTGGGCCCATACCTAAGACCCCTATAGATGCTTTCCAGGTAGTACTACTCGTGCTGTGGGGGGCCCATTTGCATGACTTTCTTTTATTTTGCCACGCTGGATTTGTGTCATGCCACTTAGAAAAAATAGTCTGGTGCATTAAGCTCTAAAATAGTCGGGTGAGCTAAGCTCTCAAAATGTATGATGTGTGAAATAAAGTTAGATGAAAAGTATTAACTAAATATTATTACTGTAACTCCAACTTGTAATTTTGAATCATGTGATAATAATTTTATAAGTTACGTCAAAGGCCTCCATTTTATTATTGAATACAAAACTTTAAACATATAGATTTGATTAATGTTTGATTATTCGATATTCGAGAAAAAAATTGGATATCAGTTGTTACTGAATGTCAATTATGTATGGTATTCGAGAAAAAATTGGACGAAAAAGCATCTATGGTATGTTATATTACTTTATATTTTTACAAGATGTTGTTACTATTCAAACGAATGATTTCGAATTACGTGACAATAGCTTTATCTGTTACATCAAGGCCTTCATTTTGTTATTGAATACTATATAATGGATGTTGAACCTCTTCATCAACTTATTTCACGCGTTTAATTTTTCATATTTTGAAGCTCGTTAGTGGATATCTGGCTCTACCACTGGAGTGGCACTTGGTCGAGCTTCCGAAGACGAGAGATTTGGTTGCTCGGAGAGAACGCTATTGTCGTGCACGCACTACAAGGAAGAACAAGAGAAGAAATTAGTATCTGAAAGTGACATGAGACTTGCTCAATTAAGATCGTATAAGTTTGATATCCAATTAAACTATACAAATATCTTATCTAAATATTTAAGTTGTTAGAAAAAAGGTTTATATTTAGTTACTTGCTTTATTATGTGTATTGGTAAAAATGTTCCAGTATAAATTGGAATATAACATCGTATGAAGTAGTTTAAATGAATATAAATATTACAAAAATTTAAATCAATATTATTATTTGAATTATACTAAACATGCTGACATATTTTTCAGTACCAAGAGAATATACAGTGCACATTAAAGTTAATTTTAACATAGAATCTCTAAAGCTAGAATATATATTTTATTAATATAAAATTGAATCAAATAAAACAGTACATTTCTACCACTAAAATACTAGTATAATTTTTTATTATAATGATGATCCTAGTAGTCAATAAACATGAATTTGGACTATAGTATTAGGAAAAATAAAAACAAGAAAAAAAATGATCAAATCATAAATATATTAATTAGTATTAATGACTCATTCTTATAAAATATAACACCAGTTCACATAATAAGCATATTTTGAGTTTAATAATATTTTATTTTTTTTTGGTAATAATTATGAAATATTATTAGCAGAACCTCCAACAATTACAATCAATACAGTAATATTATAATTTTAAAAATAATTCATAATTATTATAGAATCAGATCAAAACGGATAATACATACTATGAACTATAAGTTGTGGTAGGAATCTATCGGTATCTATTTAGTCCATCAAATGAATAATTAGGACCATAATTAAATATTGTCTTTATTGTGATATTGGAGTTGAAAGTAATATTTTATTTCCTTTTTTATTATTCTCATCTCTTAAACGAAGATATTCACGTTTAGATAACAGTTCAAGATCAGTCTCATAAAAACTTTATATTCCTGAGGAGGTTCTATAAAATGTTAATTCATAATTATTACAGGATCGGACCAGAATGAACAATTCATAGTATAAACTATAAGTTGTGATAAGAATCTATTAGTATCTATTTATTCCATCAAATGAATAATTAGGACCATAATTAAATATTGTCTCTATTATAATCTTAGACTTGAAAGTAATATTTTATTTACTTTTTTCCTATCCCATATATATTATGGGAATTTTTTTTTTCTTTGTTGTGGCCTTGTGGGTATAAGTGACACAAGTGAATTATTTAAAGTTTTGATATGAAATGTGATGGCTATTTTATTTGGAATATTTTTTATTTCTTTTGACCCCACCTATAATAATTTTAAAGTTGTTTATTTTCTGAAAATTACACTGCTTAATATTCTATACTTTTATAATATAGTATATATTAAGCAAAAAAAGTATTTTGAAATTATGCTCTGTTGGCATGTTACTATTGTTGAAAAGAACATACTCACATGACTTTTTGTCCACCTCTATACTAATTAAATTTTACTAGAAATATGTTGCATGATTTAAATTTATTTAAACTATTTTTCTTTTTAATTTATTTAAAAAAAGAATAAATTTTTCGGGTGACATATTTAGAATCATAAGATTTAAAAAATATTTTGATATATCTTTAGTTTAATACTATAACATTTTAAAAAAAGTTTGAAATTTTTTTTTATTGTGAAAAATAAACTCGCGATTTTTTATTAAAGAAAGTAAACGATACATCGGATCCTAGTGCTTTTTTCTTTTAAACCTAAATAGTACTTATATTAGTGAAAAATATTCTTTTTAAAATATCTCCAAGATTTTCAGACCTGTCAAAAGCTCGTTTTTTTTTTTTTTTTTTCTGCCACAACTTACGTGACGTGTTTTTCTTCTTTCTTGATTTTGATTTTTTTTTTTTATTGACACATCATTAATTTAAATATATCCTTTTCAATAATAGTGCTTTAATTTCCTCATTGATAATTACTTCCTCCAAAATCATATAATTAATTAGATGTTTTAGATTTAAGTCCTATTAAATATAATATTATTTTTGTTAGAGAATTTTTTATTTATAATGTGAGATTTCAATATAAATTTGAATATAATCGAGTTTCAACTGAAAAGCATTATGAGATATCATCTGATGTATCAATGCAAAGTTATTTTTTACAAAATTATATTCAAAATACGTGGAAGTAAATCCAAAATTGTTATTTTTTTTTGGAAAAAAACATCATAATAAGGACTGCTCCTTTTTCCTAGAATTGTGATGTGTGGACAGTAATCGACAAACACCTTTAAAATTTAATGATTCATGTTGGAGTTTTTTTTTCACTTTAGCAAAAAATATTGTTAAACCATATGGTCCAAGTTAGAAAGTCTGTCTAGTTTCCAATGTTCATTTGATAATTTTCACATAAAAGATTTAAGTAAGAAATTCAATATCCATTATATATACATAAAAATAATTTTAATCTCATTTTCAAATGCGGGAAAAGGCTATATTGCATGCGAGAGAATGTGTAATGTAGACGATTTGTCCTGACACAAATTTTATAATGTGAATTATTTACCTATAATAGCTACAAGTCATACGAAAGATAACTTCATCGTTACTCCAATTCGACTCAATAATTTGTTGAAGTCAACAGAAACAATCTAAACTATTTGGCAATCAAAAAGTCGTAAAAAGAAAGGAAGATAAAATCCTAGGTTTCTTCCTTAAAAGTTGGTCTGTTAGATTTGCTATTATTTCATCAATCCAATGACCTGATTGTTTGTCAACAACTTTGGACATATTTTTTATCAACTTTTAATTTGTAATTATTTTTTAAATATGATGATAGGTGAATTCTTCTTTCTTTCCCTTGTTAAACAATATGATTAGGTTTTCCAAAGGGCTAAAGTGATTATTTGACAAGACTTAGAGGAGTCGAAGCAAGAAAAAAAAAACTAATGGACGTGAGAATTTCTGATACACACACAAAAAAGGTGAATTTCCAATGAACTATTTCGATGAAATCTATCAAAAATCATCAAATTCCGTATTGTGGTGAATTTTATAGATGCTAAGTGTGGATGATATCAAGTCATCATGCTTCTTATGTCTAAAGTGACACATGTGTTGTAACAATCAGAACAAAGAGTTGTGATGATCCCGTTACGTTGTAGCTCTAGTAATCGTGGATCAGCCATATGGACGAACAAATTCCTTGGAAATTCCAATTAGAAATATAAAAATACATTATTGAGAATAATAGGGACCTCTCTCTTTTATAAAGTTGCTTTCAATATAGATTCCATCTTAGCTTTCTTATATAACCAAAACACGCAAATATTATTGAAAATTGATGTACATTTAATATGGGTACAAATGTTTAAATATTAATGTTTGATGTAGAGATTTTATTTACATAACATATAATCTGCATAAAATCAATGTATATACTGATTATAACTTGTTAACAAATTATTATGGCTAAATAGGTAAACAAAATTTTAGTTGGCTAAAAATGTCAACATCCCTAATAAGATATGAAAGTGGGCCCATTTAAGGCCCATATGCACTTAAGGCTTATAAAAGGGGAGAGGGGCCCTATTGGGAATTTAGGTTGGATAATTTACTTCATTGGTCATATTACATAGGCCCAATGATGTTGCAATATAACTAATGCATTTATTATTATTATTGGTTTCCCGATATTTGGTACCCACATTGGAGCCAATTAATTTGAATTTACGCCGGAAAGTCCCACATTGGAGTTAAAGTCTTCCCTAAGAAAGACGATTTCGTACCCAAGCTCGAACTCGAGACTTTGGTTAAGAGTGAAGGAGTACTTACCACTCCACCACAACCTTTGTCCGTTAACTAATGTATTCAATTCATTATTGACTAGTATGTTATATTTCGTAACAAATCGATTAAATCTCATGTATATGATGATCACGAAGAGTGTTATTTTCGAAATATTCAAGGGCTATCAGTAGAGTCTCTTTGAATTGCATGACATCGATCAATTGCTACTAAATATTTTTACAATAATAAATATCGGCGCTAAAAACTTGACCATGTTAACATGTTTTGGTGCCTTGTGAAATGATACATTGTGTATTTGTAACAGAATTGGACACAGAACTAAATAACATTCATAAAATCCAACAATGTATCTCCAAGGAAATGTCATTCATCACATTGAAATGTGTTTTAGTTATCACACCTTTTGATTACTGATTGGTACCAAAAAAATTATGTCTAGATGTGTTTGGAAAATGTCCAAAAAATCACAAGAAAATTGCAATCAATAGTACTCTATATTGATTTTGAAAGAAATAAATTAATTATATCATTATAATCATATACATTTGCAAATATTAACCAATCATTTGGTTTGGTAAGCTTATATAATGTTTGGTTTGGATGTAAGTGTTGGAAAATCATATGCGCAGCGAAAGCATATAAGGATCGTATTGCTTACATGAATAATAGATAACACATACGTTT
>JBCEWC010016939.1:0-12801 GCA_038996855.1 Solanum aculeatissimum
AAAGAGCAACTATAAATAAAGAAAAAATAGGAAAAGTAACAAAAAGGTGAAAAAGTGTTGAGAGTGGGATTTGAACTTGGGACCAACAACACTATATAAAAGCCTTAAACACCCACCATGAACCATTGCACCAACCAAACCTTTGATTTAATGGGTGCTCTTTGTTTTATTTATACCAATTTTTCTTAATTTCTACATAGATATATAATGTTCGGTACTAAATTAATGGGTGCTCGAGCACCCGGCGGACTCCATGTGGGTCTGCCTCTGGATAGAGTCATGTGGTGTCATAATTTTCCAAGAAGTCTGCTAATGTTTTTCCCTGCACAACTTTTTGAGGGACATACACGATCACAAACTATTGGAACTAAAGGTACCACCTTGCTAATCGATCACTGAGGACTAGTTTTGACATGACAAATTTGATGGAACTTTCTTTAAAAAAAGAGTGAACAACGTAAGCTCAAAAATAGTACCTCATCTTTTGAATTGAGAAGACTAGAGAAAAATATAAATTTTCAATTGGCAAATAATTCCGCTCATTTGGCATCATCATTCTTCTCAAGTAGTAGAGGGAGTGTTCCTTGCCTTCACTATTTTCTTGAGATAATAGAGCTCCTAAGGACCTTTCTTGTGCCTCAATGTAGAGTATAATTGGCTTCCTACATATAAGAGTTGCCAGAACTAGAGGCTTCGCCAATATGGTTTGATACTTTCAAAGGCTTCGTTACACATTTGGTCCCACTTAAAAGGAACAGATTTCTTCATAAGATGACTGAATGGTTAACATCTTCTAGCTAAATTTGAGATGAACCTCCTCAGGTAAGCTAGCTTTCCTTGAAGGCTTTTTAATTCATGAATATTTTGAGGCTCGAGTATCTTTAAGATTGCATCAACTTTATCTTGATCTATCTCAATTCCATGATGTCGTACAATGAAGCCAAGAAACTTTTCAAAAATAACCCCAAAGGATCATTTTAGTGGATTCATATTAAATTCAAATACCATTCTTAAGTCTTTTAAATGACCACCCCACTTTCTCAACTTTACGACTAAGTCATCAACATAACATTCGACATTTTTGTGGAGTAAGTCATCAAATATATTCCGCATAGCTCTTTGATATGTGGCATCAATATTTTTTAGAACAAAAAGCATCACTTTATAATAATAGATACCTTTAGGTGTGTGAAATGTTGTGAGTTCTTCATCTTTTAGTGCCATGCAGATTTGGTTATAGACAGAAGAGCCATCTATGAATGACATTGCTTTGTAATTGTGGTCACATCAATTATCAGCTCTCGAATGGGAAGAAAAAATTTATCTTTTGGGCACGCATTATTGAGATCGCTAAAGTCAGTATAAACTCAAATTTTACCATTGTTCTTCCTCATAGGAATGATACTCAAAATCCACGTAGGATATTTAACTTCATAAATGAAGTATGCTTCAATGAGTTTGTTGACTTCATCCTTGATCAATGGAATCAACTCCGATTTGAAACATCTTTGGATCTGCTTGATTGGACAAACACCATTCTTGAATGCCAATTAATACTATTTTAGGATTTAAGCCAGATATTTCTTTATGTAGACATCATATATTTTTTTAGTGTATTCATATAAGTGATTTCTTCATCAAGATCTAGAAAGGCGCTCAAGTAAGTTGATCTTGGGTCTTCATCAATGTCAAGGTTAACTTCTTTTAAATGATCTATTGTGATCTTCACTCCTTTTTCTAGTTCAAGTGGAACATCTATAACATCTTCTTTTTCTTGTGAATCATTTTCATTGTAAAGAAAAAACCAAGCAATATCATTTGGTTATCCATCAATCTTCATTTAAGATGAGGCATTGAACTTATTCAGGATTGTAATATGATATAAGGAGTCCACACTTTCTTCATCTTTCTTGCACTCCTTGGTGTAAAACACGGTGTTAGTCTTTGCCTTTAGCACCTCTTTACATGAAATCATAGGTTTCACTTGTCATTTTATCCTAGAGGGAATTATACTTTGGATATCTTTTTGGATCATAGATAGAGCAAATGTTGTCACCCTTAGGTAACTTCTTCGACACTTGTTATTATTTTTCTTTAATTGTTCTAACCTCTCAAACATAGAAGTTTTTGTAGTGGGTCTTCCAAGTCGATAAAAAATAGAAGGTCTTTTGTTAGTAGAAGAACACTCATCTTTTATAGTGATATAATTATTACTTCAACTTTTTATGGAGATATGGGCTAGTTAGTGGTTGGCTATAACCTAAGCCTTCACTTGCTTGCCTTCTGATATCTTCTAATATTAGTTTCCCAACTTTATATGGCTCATTAGGATTGTATCCAACCTTTGCAAATAACTTGTATGCATTTGGATTAAAGCCTCTTGTACGTTTCGTAGGGAGTGACATATCCTACGATGGATTATAATATACAAACTTTTCCAGTAGCTTTGAAGACAAGTTGATTGCATGAACTCATTTGATAGGAAGAGTTAGCTCTCCAAGTACATTTTCTTGAACATTAGACAATTGATCCACCTCTTTTTTAACCTTCAAAACATAGCAGGGTACGAAAGCTAACTTCTTTTTCGAGAATATGATCTTCTCTTTATTTGGACATGAATCAATCTTCTTAATATTGACTTTGATTTTTTTGACAATTGCATCAGTTCTTTTGACTGCAAACTTATCGAACTTAGTTGATTTGACATTGTCACGGTTTGCCTTCTTTATAATATAACTCTTTAAATCAAATTTTGCATCAATACAGTGTGACCTAGCTTCAGTGAAAGAATCATCATCGACAACTATTTTTCCTTTCAATTCCATCTTCAAGATTTCTCAAACATTGATAATAGGAGAATGGGACAATTTTGTTCTCATCTACCCAAAGTCTACCAAGCAATATATTATATGAAGTATTTGCATCGATCACATACATTCATGTACTAGATCACAAATAACCAATATGAATTTCTAACTTGATGGAATCTATAGACCTCTTCTCCCCTTGATCGAATCCTTGTATTAAAAGATGACTTTCGATGAGTTCTTTGATTGTGATTCCCAATTCCTTCAACATGTGGATAGGCAGAATGTCAAATCCAGATCCTTCATCTATCAAGATCATATTTATCCTCTTCTCTAGCATGTGACCCACCATATACAAAGGATGATTATGTAGTGTTTCACCAAATAGAAGATCATCATGTATAAATGTGATTTTTGTGTCACATGCATGTACTTCTTGAAGAGAGGATTCTATAGGATTTTCAAAAGATGGGGAAGATATTTTAGATAAAATTTCACTCATTGCTTCTTCTTTGTCCAGGGGAGATATCTTTGGTGAAGTTTCACTTATTATTTCTCCTTTGTCGATATTAAAACATGATGCCTCAATATTGTCTCAGATAATCTTTATGCAAAATTAGTTTGGTATGAACTCCTTGAAAGTCACAGGTCATTGTGGTTTCTGGTGGTAATACACTTCTTCCTTTGACCTTTTTAGGTGTTTGACTGATTTATGCTTCTTTGGTCTCTTCACTACCTTTTCTCTAATTGGGTTCTTAGATGATTCTTTTCATGATCTTGCCTTGTTGTGTCTTTGCGTAGTCACGAGAATCCAACCTTCTTCACTATCTCTATCAATTTGAGAACTTTCTTGCTATAATAACTTTTCTTGTTCGGAGATATATATTTAAACAGGGTCAAGCGAGCCAAACATGATAGAGATTTGGTTAGAACTTACTTTCTCATCATCAAGGACAATCTTTTTTTTACTAGTCAATTGCATAACTTATTCCTTGAAGACAAAACACTTTTCAAGAGGGTGACCCACGAGTCTATGGTATTTGCAATCATTTGGATCATTATTTTTTTCAGCTTCATCGGGCCACTTCATCTCTGGCAGTTCAATGAGTTTTAGCTCAACCAATTCATCAAATATTTGAGAGATATCAAAATCCAGAAAGAGGTATTCCTTCTCTTGCATCTCCCTTAAGGTCAAGTTTCAACTTGGACGTCATTGAAATATGGTCTACACACTTTGCTTCCTACTTTCCTTTGTAGTGAACTTTATAGGCGACGAATTGACATTCATGGACTCCTTGTTGTTATTTCTGAGCACAATTTTTCTCCATTTCTTGGGTTCTTGCTTGTCCTTTCCTTTGCGAGGATCATGAACATACATCATATATTTTTTCGCAAAGTTATGCTTAACTCCATGTCATGAGCGTGAGTAGCTAGATCTTTGAGGGACTTTGGCTTAATTCCTTATAAGACGTAGAAGCCTCCAGTGCATTCCATGGATACACATTTCTATTGCAGAAGGTTCACTAAGTCTATCTTTGTAGTTTAAACTAGCATTTCACCATCAGTTTATGAAGTCGATGATTAGTTTATTCTTCCTTTGGTGAGTATTCATGAGTTCTACCATGCTCACCGTGTGTCTTGTGCTATAGAAGTGATTGAGAAACTCTTGCTTTAATTGCTCTCAAATATCGATAGAGTTAGGCTCAAGATCTGTGTACCAATCAAAGATGTTTTCTTTTAAAGAGCAGAAGAACTGCTTGATAAGATAGTCTCCATAGGTCCCAAAATTGTTACATGTCTCTACAAAGTGCGCAATATATTGCTTCAGATTTTCTTTGCCCTCAAACTATTGAAATTTAGGAGGTTGATAACTGCCAGACATTTTAAGACTATCAATCCTTGCAGTGTAAGGCTTGGCATACAATAGGTGAGACTTACTAGAGATTTTATACTTATCTTTGATGGTCCTTTCAATGAACTCCTTTAATCGATCGAGTGCGACCATTCCTTCAATAGAAACTAACATCTCTTTGATAGGAGATACTTTCTTGAAACATCAGCTGCCATTTCATGCATGATAGTTGGAGGCATTGAAGAGTAGTATGAATTATTGTGAAAGTTGATCTTCAAAGGGCTCACATTACGCGATACATATGGAGAAGACTTATTAGTTGAGTCATGGTCCTTTTTTGCAGTAGAGTTCTTAGAACCAGAGACCTCAGTAGAGCTAAAATCTTCTTGATCTTTTCAGCAACACTACTTCCTCTTTCTAAAGCATTTGTAAAGGACCTTGCTCCTTTTGGGATTGAAGATAAAAAATTCAGGTGTTGATGTAGACGACACTTGCAATGTTTGTTGTCCCAGTATAGTGGCTTTGATCCTTGTAACAACTCCAACACTTCCAAAAGTAACACCAAGGATTCCCTCTATTTCAACAGAGAACTTGGAGTCAACAACCTTAGAGGAAGTTGATTGAGAGTTGATCTACATGGAAACTATTTCAATATTTTTTTATGCTTGAAAAGTTGAGATGAGAGGTAGAGATTGTTCCATCAAACATGCTAGAATTTGTAAGACAATAAAATTCATGTCGAGAAATTAATAATCAAGAAACAAAAATATTACAACAATCGTAGTATTTTATTTCAACATAAAAGTTCTACAATCTCTATGGATCCTCTGATTTACCTTTTCAAATATAAATTTAAAGGCTCTTGAGATTGATTTTGAATTTTGTGGAACTTGATAGATTTGATCTTGACTTGTACGTGAATTCAATAGTTTTTGGGCTTGATCTTGAATCTTGTGGTCTTGCTCTTGATTTGCGGATTTGATGTAGACTTGAACTTGATTAACCTTTTTCTAAACTCGCTCTTGACTTGTACTTGAATTCACGGGTTTTTAGCTTGTTCTTGAATCTAGTGGTCTTGATCTTGATGCGTTCTTGAACTTGAATGTTTAATTGTTTGCATTCTTGAACTTATTGCTTGTAGAGAAATCTGCGGCTTTGATCCACGAGCTCTCTCTAGCTTTTTGTCAGACTTTGGTGTGATTTTTGAATTATAAGGGCCCCTATATATAGCTGTAAGTAGAATAAAAGAGTTATGATTTGAATAGGCTTTCTTTTTGCCAATTAGATTTAAATGACACGGCGTAGGAAAAATTATTAGAATAGGTTTCCTTTTAAGTAAGATGACGATATTTGAGTGGTACGAATACATCACTTGTACACATGTCATATTTTTATTGACCTTTGATTGAGATGGGATTGTCATGTCATTTTGACACATGACATAATTCTATTGATTTCTTTGTTTGACTTGACATGCCACATAATTTGACACGTGACACCAAATGAGCTTCTAAGATGAGATGATATTGTACTTAGCAAAGTAGGCTCATCTATTTTAACTCAAATAAATGTATGATAATCAGTCACTATAACAGTTAAAAAATCCCACAATAAATAATATTATTATAGAGAGGTGCGATATAATATTACTCTTTAGTTTTTTTTAATTGTCATGTTATGTTTTTTGAGAATTAATATGATTAATTTTTAAAACTAAATTAGATTATATTAATATTTGGTTTAATATAAAAATTTAAATATTTAAAATTTTAATTCCAATTTCAATGTTAACATGTGCCGTTACTTGGAAAGCGTGCAAGTATTTGTGTAACGAAAGAAGAGTAATAAATTAATTTGATAAAACCAAAGAGAGGTTAGGAGGTCAGCCAAGGCGACGGTGGAATAATCAATTTTATTTGTTTACTCTTTTTAGGAAAAAGAGAAAATTATATACAATAAAATATTATAATTAATAAAATTAAACAACTTGCATATTTAAAGTGCACGAATAATACTATTAATGATTGATATATCTTATTAAATAAATAATTTATGCTTACCTATTTATAAGTTTCAAAAGATAAAGCAATTCTTCTTCTTCTTTTTTAGTTAAAGGAATGAATAATTTTTTTTCTTGGTAAAAAAGTTTTATTTCTATATAAATAAGTGTTAGTCGTACTTTTGATAGTCCTGCCTGTTTGAGTTGTCTGTTTCTGCTTTTGACCAATCACAATCTTCCAAAGCAGACAACTCTTCATCGTCCTGCCTGCTTGAGTTGCCTGCTTCAGTTGCTTAATTATATTTCTTTAACTGATTCTACTATAATTTTACAATATTATCCCTGATGAGACATTTTTCTAACTGTTTCAATTGTGATTTTACTATCTCATTTTTGCAACTGTTTCGACTGTGATTTTACTATCTCACCTAGATCAATTATTTTAAGTCATGTAAAATGAGATATCATATTTTAAATTCAAATTTAGTTATACTAATAATACCCACCACTAAATCTTTTGGTTGTCCTGCCTGCTTGTGTTGTCTGCTTCCGTTCCTGACCAATCACAACCTTTTAAAGCAGGCAACTCTCATCGTCCTGCTAGTTTGAGCTGCCCGCTTGAGTTGCCTGCTTCAGCTGCTTAATTGTATTTCTTTAACTAATTCTGCTATAATTTTACAATATTACCCCTGCTGAGATATTTTTTCAACTGTTTCAACTGTGATTTTATTATCTCATTTTTGCAACTGTTTCGACTGTGATTTTACTATCTCGCCCTGATCAATTATTTTAAGTCATGTAAAATGAAATATCTTCTCTATATAAATAAATGTGAGCCCTACTTTTGGTTGTCCTGCCTGCTTGAGCTGTCTGCTTCTACTCCTGACCAATCACAACCTTCCAAAGCAGGTAGCTCTTCATCGTCCTGCCTGCTTTAGCTGCTTAATTATATTTCTTTAACTGATTCTACTATAATTTTGCAATATTACCCCTGATGAGACATTTTTCCAACTGTTTCAATTATGATTTTACTATCTCATTTTTGTAACTGTTTTGATTGTGATTTTACTATCTCGTCTCGATCAATTATTTTAAGTCATGTAAAATGAGATATCATCTTCTATCTATATATAGAAGTGTGAGTCCTACTTTTCGTTGTCGTACCTGCTTCTGCTACAACCTTCCAAAGCAGGTAGCTCTCCGTCGTCTTGCCTGCTTCAGCTGCTTAATTATATTTCTTCAACTGATTTGATTATAATTTTACAATATTACCCCTGATGAGACTTTTTTTAATTATTTCAACTGTGATTTTACTATCTCATTTTTGTAATTATTTCGATTGTGATTTTACTATCGCGACCGATCAATTATTTTAAGTCATGTAAAATGAGATATCATATTTTAAATTCAAATTTAGTCATACAAATAAAAATGTAAAAATAATCAATAAGTGTGAGTCTGATCAACCACAACCTTCCAAAACAGACAACTCTTCGTCGTCCTTTGTGCTTGAGTTGTTTGCTCCTGCTCCTGACCAATCACAGTCTTCCAAAGCAGGCAACTCTTCGTCGTCCTACCTGCTCCTGCTCCTGACCAACCACAACCTTCCAAAGCAGTCAACTCTCTATTGTCCTGCCTGCTTGAGCTACCTGCTTCGGTTGCTTAATTATATTTTTTTAACTGTTTCGACTGTAATTTTACAATATTACCTTTGATGAAATATTTTTTCAACAGTTTCAACTGTGATTTTATTATCTCACCCCGATCAATTATTTTAAGTCGTGTAAAATGAGATATCATATTTTAAATTCAAATTTAGTTATACGAATAAGAATGTAAAAATAATCAATAAGTGTGAGTCTAACCAACCACAACCTTCCAAAGCAGTCAACTCTTCGTCGTCCTTCGTGCTTGAGCTGTCTGCTCCTGACCAACCACAGCCTTCCAAAGCATGCAACTCTTTGTCTTCCTGCCTGCTTGAATTGCCTCCACCCCCACCTACCCACCCTCACCCCATACCAAGGATAAACAAATTAAAATGAATGAAACATCATATTTTAAATTCAAATTTAGTTATACAAATAAAAGTGTAAAAATAATCAAACATATTTAATGGCCCCGGACATCGCCCGGACAGGCTTTACTAGTATAGTTATAAATGGGTGTAGACGTTGGATTTTAAAATAATAAAATAGAGTCGACAAAATTACATTTAATCTGGCAGGAAGAATGGTTGATGGTACACTTAAATATCTTCTTGCTTCCTATCTACACCATCATGGCAAAAAATCAAAGCCCCTCTTTCAATTTCAGATCCTCTTGTTGCATTCTTGTTTTTTTATCAGTCTTCTCTTCTATTCCTCTCCTTTATTGGTCCTATTCAATTGGTTATGGCTATTGCCATAATCAAGTAGAAAATGATAAAGAAATGGTACCAATTAATCTCCTAAAATACCCAAAAGCTTGGAACCAACTTGTCTTTTCATCAAAACAACCTCAAACTAGACTACTTAAAATTGCTCTCTTTGTCAAGAAATGGCCAGAAAAAAGTCAAGCTGGAGGGATGGAACGGCACGCGTTAACACTCTATCTTGTCTTAGCCAAACGCGGACATGACATCCACATATTCACAACTTCTTCATCCGCCAGTATTCCAAGTCTCATCAGTAACCTCCATTTTCATATCTCAAGGCCTATGGGTTCCGGATATCTAAATCAAGCTGTTGCTTGGAACCAATTTTTACAAGAAAACGCGACTAAGGCGTTTGATGTGATACACTCAGAGAGCGTAGGCCTCAGACTTACAAGATCAAATAACTACATTAACAATCTTGCAGTTAGTTGGCATGGAATTGCTTATGAGACTATACATTCTGATATCATACAAGAACTCGTACGAAATCCCCAGGATTCGTCATCACAACAAGTGATCAGTGATGGAAAAATGATGAAGGTTGTTGAAGAGGTTAAGTTTTTCCAATATTACGCTCACCATGTTGCCACGAGTGATCACGTAGGAGATGTGCTTAAGAGGATCTACATGATCCCAGAAGAACGTGTTCATATCATCCTGAATGGCGTAGATGAAGAGATATTTAAACCAGATGTCTCAAAAGGCAATGATTTTCTATCAAAATTAGGTATAGACCAAGATAAGTCGAGGTCATCAATAATCCTAGGGCTATCTGGGAGATTGGTTAAAGATAAAGGACATCCTTTAATGTTTGAAGCGTTGCAACAAATTTTCAAGGAGAATTCGACGTTTAAGGATAGTGTCATTGTACTAATCGCTGGAAATGGTCCATGGGGTGATCGATACAGAGAGCTGGGATCAAACTTGATTGTTTTAGGACCATTGGAACGCGCTGAATTGGCAAGCTTCTATAATGCAATTGATATATTTGTGCATCCAACTTTAAGAGCGCAAGGTTTGGATCAGGTACCATTGGAAGCATTTTTAACAGGTAAGCCAGTGATGGCGACAAAACTTGCAAGTTTTACCGAGTCTGTGATTGTGAATGGAGATATGGGCTATACATTTTCACCTAGAGTAAGCGAATTGAAGAGAGTTTTATATGAGATTTGGGATGATGGAAAGAAAATTTTGGAGAAAAAAGGCGGGTTTGCTAGGGAGAGGGGTTTGAAGATGTTTACTGCAACCAAAATGGTTGCGGCATATGAAAGGCTATTTCTTTGTATTTCACCTAACCATAATGAAGAAAAATATCAACATTATTGTGTCTACCAACCTAATGAGGAGATGGATTGATTTACATGAAAACTTGAGTTAAACTCAAGAGGTTCATTTTTCATTATGGTATAAAAGTTTGATCTTCTTAATTCATTGTTTGTTTGATCATGATGTGGATGAGTGTTCAGCTCCACCTCCATCTGTTTTGTAAAGGGAAATCATGCTCAAAATTCATTTCTCAACATCTATCAAAAGTTCAACTCATTGTTTGTGTATTTTTTTTCTATACAAAATACTACTATTTTTATTTGTTCAATTTGAATTTCAAACAATAATTAATCGGCTAGATCTTAAAAAATAAATAAATAATATTCATAGAAAATAAGGGTAACATCATGTAAAGGTGTCAGTGTAGAATTTTCTTATCTTAATATAAAGGGTATAAGTATTAAGATAAATATAGCAGTCCTATTCGATGACTAACCCCTTGTTTGGATTGTTGTTACCTGTTCTATTGTATCGTATTATTAGTTTAAATAACATGTTTGTTTTGATTATTACTTAAATTTTATTATATTGTATTGTTTAATTCAATTGTAAGGTAACAGCGAAAAGACCCAAAGATCGATTTGACATGGTTAAGTCGTTACTTTAATATTTTCTTCTCATTTTTGACTTTATTTATTTATTTAATAATTTTATTTTGCCATTTATCCTATCTTTTCATCGTATCTATCATATACCCTACAATTTTTTATAGATTTATCATTCAAATTAGAATAATATAATTTATCTAAATAATATAATCATTAAAACAATACAAATATAATATAATACAATACAATATATTATAAAGCAATACATAACCATCATTCAAACACAGCTTAAGTAAATACAGAAGTTTTAATGTAAATAACTTCGTCTTTTTTTAATTAAAAAGGTTTATATCTCTGCTGCAGATCTAGCACGGAGCTTTAAGTTGACTATATTGAATGATTTATAGTATATTTAATCTGTGCACATTTCTCCATAATTATAATTCTACTTCTTTTATTCTATTGGTCTTAAATTATTTATTATTATTTTAGAAGAATTTAATATAAATTAATTAAAACCTTTTTTAATTAATATTCTTTTAAGGGTTATATAAAAGACAAATATGATAAATAATTCATTTACTATCATATCAAATATTATTTATATATAATTTGAAATTTTAATATATTTATATGTATAAATTTAAATTTTGTATAAACTATATTACATAGTTTGAAATATACATATAATATACAAAAAGGACAAATAAAAAGTTTCTAGTTGTTCCGTATACCGGTAGATTGAAGAGCAAAACGAGGAATCCGTCCTATATTTAAAGGACATATATATCACGTATTCCGGAGCAGCGAACCTTTTAATTAATTCTCATATTTTATCTATTCATCTTTGTTTCTCGAGACTTTTCTAAATTTAATATTTTAACATCAATTCTTAAATTTGTTTTCTTTGTCTTTTTTCCTTTCTTTCAAGATGTATAGGACGTCCCTTTTATGATTTTTCCTTTGTTTAACTTTTTTTCTTTCTTTCATCGTCCTATGTGATAATTAACATCTCCTTCGTTTTAATTTTGATTCGATATAAAATTTGATTTTTAAAAAAAAAATAAGTTATTAAATAAGAAAACAAATATTTTATTTGAAACAGATTAAATAGAAAAGTAAGATAAATAAATTAAAATAAAGAGAGTATATTTTAAAATTTGTTGTTGAAATATCTCTTTTTCTCGCATACACACACATTTACATCTATATGAATATATCTATTTCTTTTTGAGACTCTAGATGCTTTACCCATTTATGAAGCTCGTCCAAGAATTTATTACTCTATTAGATGTCACATTTTGATCTGGCACACCTATTGAGAAAATAATTTTGGAGAAATTACAAAGTTACTATATTTCTTTTTTTTCAAATAAATATGTCATTTTTATCAATCTCAAATATATTTAGTACATCACAAAGTTACTATTTTTTCTTAAAATAAATATTTGTCATTTTTTTAATCAATATCAAATATATTTATTTTACGTATTATAAGAAAAATAATATATGAATGACTTGATATATACTTTTTGGATAACGTGAAAATTTGATTTAATTTTCTTAATTATTATTGTCAAAATAAAATTCATATAGGAGTATATTTGATTCTTATTATAAATTAAGCGATAAAATTGAAATGTAGCACCTTTTTTTGCCACTTAATCTAAAAAATATATATTTCTTAATATATGTTCTTTTCATTAGAATGTATTCTTATTTTTTGTGAATCATATTTTCATTCATTTAGTTTTACATCCATTGTTCATATTTTTTTTGAAGACACATACAAACACTATTTGAAATCTTTAAAGAGAAAATAGAAATAGAGTGACAATAAAAAGTGTAATGAACAA
>JBCEWC010016940.1:0-12801 GCA_038996855.1 Solanum aculeatissimum
GAATTCTAAAAATTGACAAGTAAAAATGAAAACCAAATTAGAAAATTTTTGACATCTAATTGTGAACGGAGGGAGTAATATTCTACCTTGATCTCCAATATCTCCTAGATCTCTATCAACTAATTAGTGTTTTCTGTCAATTGTTTGTTAGCATTAATCACATGGACTAGATTAATTATTCTAAATTGCACAACGTCCTAGTACAAACAAACAAAGATTAGCAAGATACAATCTAATTAACATATAGTACTATATTACGCACTCAGTACAAACAAAGATTAGAATCATTCTGCACTTTAATTAATTACTGATCATCATGATTAAAATAAAAGTTATCCACTAAAGATGAAACACTTTTACCATTGGACATAAAGGGGTCAGATTAATGTTTTAATCACCAAATTAGTCGGAAGATAATTAAACTAAGCTTGCCCTATTCAATATTTACTCATTATTTTAATAAAAGCATTTTTTTAATGTGTAAAATAAGAGTGGTTTAGCCGATAGGATTTCCACTGTATTAGTATTAATAAGTTAGGTTATAAGGTGCTTAAGTAAATGATCCTTGAAGACAGGAAAGGGTCAAATTGGATTAAGCAAATTAATTAATTAAAAACTGCAGAATATTAGCTTTTTAAAACATCACACCAAGTTAGTTAAAGCAAAAGTTGCACATCGTATTCTTCCTATATATATATTATTGGATAGAATTTTATGTGTCAATAAACGACGAATTCATTCTGTAAACCAAAGAGCTACGTCATGTCAGTTTTTATTAGAAAAAAATAATTAAAAGTGGTTTACAAAGTTTTTTTTAGCATTATGAGTTTAAAATAAATATTATAAACATCTATCATATTTGGGTGTATGATATAAATAAGGCATATATATATCATAGCTAGCTACCAACTGAAAAACAAAAAAAAAGTTTCCCTTGAAATTGGTATCTTCCAGCTTAATAGTAATTAATTATTTTCTGATTTTAGTGGTAACTCTATTGAATCTTCCAAATTCTTTTGTCTACATGAGAAAATTGCAGCATTGATCTCTGTGTCTAAATATTGATGCAGAATTCACTAGGTTTTGTTTTGTGGTTTATTGACAATGTAGTCCTATACTTCTCTCATGTTTCCCCAAAAGTGACAAACCCCATTTATAACATCTTGAAGAATAATAAAATCCCACATTGTTGGTTAATGAGATGACAATGAATTTCTTATAAGACTTGAACAATTCTCCTTCCTTTGAGCTAGCTTTTGGGGTGTGAGTTAGGTCCAACATTTAATTTTACATGATAATTCCAGTTGCATAATTGAACATGAATATTTTTTTTAGACTAAGAGTACTCTAGGACTTATATGTTATAACCTGTTAAATTACAATAATGGTACAAAAAAGTCTGATATACTTGAAAAGATGAATGAGACCACTACAATATAATTCACTGTGTGTTTCTTTAGTGGCGGAGCCAGCATTTTTGTTAAGGGTATTAATACTTTTAGATCATGGGTGGGTGGATTTTGTATCAAGGATGTACAAAAATTGATATGTATCAAAATATCTATATTTAATCTATATATTCGAAAAAGTTTTCCGACGAAGGATGTTCATAATCTGACCACCCTTAGATGAATGTAGCTCCACCCCAGTTTCTTCTGATATGATGTATACCAAATTGTTCGTGACTTCATTCCATTTCATATAGCAGTGAACTTAAAATAAAGAACCATCGTCTGGAAAAGGAAATTAAGAGATTGAAGGTAAACATAATGGCCTAAAGTGAGTGTCATTTTTGCACTACAAAACAAAACAAAAAAACTAAAAGAAACAACACTTTTTTTTTAAAGCGTATAATGCGTTTGTCATGAATATACTACAAACAGTTCTACCAAAAAAAAAAAAGAAGAAATCACTTGCTGCAAGTAGCTAGGGAATGAGAAAAATATTTTGCACTTAGAATTATATATACTACTATTTGATTTTGCAAATAGAATAGAAGAAACTTGTGATAACTGACCCTTCTTAATCAGCGGAAACGTATCTAGGTGGAGTCACTAGATTCATATGAACCCGCTCCTCTATATATATTAGTGTTGTATTTTTTTTTAAAAAAACTTAAATATATATATATATGTGAGCTCACACTCAAAGTATTAAATAATTCGATGATAATTGGGTGCATCTCTTTAATTGAGGTTAGAAAGTTAAACGGGTTCAATGGTAAAAACCTAACGATGGAGTCGATCAAATTCTGAATACGCCTCTAAGTAGAATTGATGACTTGTTAAATGACTTTGTGGCACTAAATTATACTAGGACTATTGCTTGATCGAAATCGTAGAAAAAAATGTTGATGCTAGAGATGTACGTAATCAACCATGGATATAGCAAGTTTTAATTGATATCCTTTTGAATGAGCTTAGAGAATTGATCTTTATTCCCTTTCCTTTTCTTAAATAAGGAAACAATTAAAAAATATAAAAGAGTGATACTATATCTCATTATGATCTGAGTTATAAATGGAACGAGATTTTTGAACTCCTTATAAACCTTGATAATATTTATATCTTGACCTGAATTTAGAGGTTAAGTTAGGCTCGGTCCATTTCTTTATCAAATGAGAGAATGTTATTTTATTTTTTTTGTTAGTTTTGACGTCAATAATTTATGCTTCTTTGGAGAAGTGCAGGATATTGATTCATTATCTTATTTATGACGATAGACTAGAATTATCATTAATTAACTTTCTAATCATTTGTTAACATAGGAAAATTGAAAAAAAAGCTCAATTAGGTCATCATATTTATAAAATTTTTTTAAAAAAATCTGCATTTTAGAAACAGCAAAAAGGTTTTTTTATATATATTTTTTTGGTGTGAGCACAATGGTGACATAAGCAATTAGGACATGGCAAATGGCAAATATTGCTCGTAGCACTTCTTAATGAGGATGCAACTAAACACCAATAAATAAATTATTCATTTTTTTCTTTTTTCGAAACAATAAGTTATTTTATTACAAAACAAGAAATAAAAATAAAAATAAAAATGACAAAATTAAAAAGTTAGGTTTTGGTATGATGGAAGGAGGATTATAGCTTATCAATACAGTGAAAGGTCACCAAGTTAATTCATTACTACTTATGACTTTTGTTAATTTCTTGATATGTGAAGAAACTTAATGAGCTTAGTGCATGGTTGGTAAGCACCAATATTTGAATATTCTTTGACATTAGCCACCCTACTTTTTATCTTTTCTTTTGCTTTTTAAGTACTACACGAACATTCTTAAATACTTCAAAGTTATTAATGTAATTAAAAATGTCTGTCCTTAAAATGTATGTAAATGGAAGCGCCACCATAATTCAACCCTCATAAGCCAAAACATGATAAAGCAAATTTGAGGAATTTCGATTCAAAAATCTTAAAAAGTGTAATTGGATACGTAATGGAGTCAATCAAAGTGGATGACCATCAACTTGTGGAAAATATGCACAAAAATATGCGTCAAAATATACGATATATTTGAAATTTGAACTTAAAATATTAATTTGAGTGGATGGTCCATTCTAAATAGTTTTGTTCTATCTTTTTTAGACCCCATTTATAAATTACATTGAATGTGTTGTTTTTTAACTAAAACATTGAAGGAGTTACAGTCTAGTAATTTCAACTTAATTTCAATCCCATAAAACCTTTGGGATGACCCAATGGTTTGGGCTTGGGACTTCCATGTTGGAGGTCTCAAGGAGTTTGACTTCTGGGTCGAGCCCGTTGTACCAGACTTGCCTAGGATGGGCTCCCGCAGAATGTTTCTTTTGACTCTTGATCAAACTACAATTTTTTTTTCTATAAATCACCAAAAGAAAAAAGAGAAAAAAAATAAATGTACATTAAATGACACTTCAATTTACGTAATTTTTATATCTTTAAATTTAATTATGTGGATTTATCATGAACTAACAAATTTTATATTGTATCAACCTATAACAACTCTCCTCCTTTATTCAAACTTGGAACTAGCAACGTGAGCAAGCTCACAGAAAGCTTCACACGAATTCATATTTGTGGCCGCGGCACTTGTATCATGTCACCTAATGCTAGAAATAGGAGGGAACATGGACATGATATTATTCCACCTCATTATGTTGCAAATTGCAACCTCACTATGGAAGCAAAAAGAAAATGTTGAATTAATTACTTCCAATTTTAAATGCGTCCACATTTAAATGGAAATTTTTTTCACCTCATTTTTACTAGACATGAATGGTTGTGAAATGTTTCTTGAGAAAAATTACAACACAATACTTTGGGCCATCTACTTTATAAAATAGGTACACAATGTAAATGTAATATACCTTTTATAATAATAATATATGTATATATTTAGAGAAAACAACACATATATCTTAAATATACGCAAGTCAAAGATAATTTATTCTAAATACACTGTACATAAACATGACTCACATATGCCCTCTCACATGTATAAAAGCTACATACTCATTGCAATCCATTTTAACTCATTTAATTCCAATTCATTCTCTTGGGAAGGTTAAGTATTTGGTAGATATTTTAAATGCCACTTCAGATACCCTAAAACAATAACAAGCATGCCTCTGTTTCCATACAAGTTGGGAATCGACCATACAAATTATCACTTCTTCATTTAAGCTCATTTAATATCCTAAGCATACTAAGTAAAATAAAAGTGACAGTAAAATTAAATACATACAAGAAAGAAAGAAAAACGAACCCAATCAACGAATCATATATTTTAATAAGGAGAAATGATGAGACAAGACACTATAAATTGTGTGAACAAACATAAAGGCCACAGGAAAAAATATATGCCCTTCAGTTCAACTTTCACACACATATAGAGGCTCACGTTTCAACTTTCAACATCTTCCTCCATGCGCACCTAAATACAAACAAATGATGGAACCTGAACTGAAAACCAGCCAAATATTTTATTCGGCGCGCGTGGCAATGCTTAAACCAACTGAAGATGGTCTTTTCACTACTTTATTATCGCATAATTTACACTCGGAACTCTCTAAATTTAAGCTTCAAATGATAACAATTAGACGCGTGATAAAATCTTACAGAACAAGCACCAAAACATCCCATTCCAGTAAGAAAATATTTGATGCGGATAGATAATTGCCTTTACACTCTAGCTGCCACATGCTATTTTCAATAAGAGTAGACGTGCAATGAGAACAACAAGGTAATATGCTGAGCTCAAGGAGGTAAAATGGGATGACTTTCTGGATCAAATACTCCAGCAATTAAAACAGCAATAACCCAGAACAAAAGGATACCTACCACAGCCTTTCTTAGGACCCGATCATAGTTGTAATTTGTTGGAATTTCAGTATGTTCACCTAAATGGAGTGGTGCTAGATCCAGTGGATTGTTAATAATTTCTGTTACCACTGTCTCTTGATGGTCATTCATACGAGAGTTATGCATCTTGCTCATGTCAAATGTTGCACATCTTGAGCATGTGCACTGTCCACCAAGATAAGATGGGAGTGTTTGCAAACACTCAGAAAGAACCTTTTGGTACATTTCCCCTTCAAATCTCAATTTTTGCCGAGTGACCGGTTTGAAAACCTGTGTTTGTGCAAGAGTAGTTACATTTGAGTCACCGGAAAAGGAGTTCTATGCAGTTCAAGTTGTCCTGACTTCCAATAATAAGAATGAAGCAGGATTCAGGAAAGTGAACAAACGTAATAATTAGAGTACAAAGCTTGCTTACTTGAACAAAAGTTTGTGCGACAACTCGAACAATAGGTGGAAGGCGTATAATGAATAAACAGCCTAGACGGTTGGGGAAGTGATCTTGCAAAAGAGTAGAAAAGGACCTCAGCATTTGCATGGGAAGTCTCAGTGGAGTTAGTCCTTCACAGTCTACCAAAACAGTAATTTGAGAATTTTGCGGGTCCACCAAATGAAGAACCCCATGCTCCACCTGAGATACTTCAAGAAGAAAATATCCATTGTTTAATAATTTGTCTAACTATGAACTAGCAGCATAGAGAAGCCCACATTATTGAAATGTCTAAACTATTATCTAACTTGATAGGTGTAACACCCTCTTTTCCTTATCATTTTCTCTCATGGTTTATTGATAAGAGAAGCTTTCTGTTGTGATCATCTTGGCTTAAATTCTTAGAACAGAGTTATTACTTTGATAAACATGTGTCAAGTATTGCTGTCTCCAATATTGAGCTCTAGAGATAAGAAGTACTGCTGGTATTGTTATGTTTCCAACAGTAGCAAGTATGCAAAGGAAATGCATATATTCAGCATAAACAGCTCACGAAAGAGCTTTAAAATTATTCAGCTGCTGAAAACAAAGTGACATTTTCGTATTCTTACATTGATAAATGAAAATCAGATAGAAACTTCAGAAAAGTTATACAACTAACACTAAAATAAAGGCAGGAATCATATTAAAAAAATAGCCAGATACTAAATGTACAAGTGGAAAAGCATACCAACTGCTTGAGCAAAGCAAGGTCTGTCACGAGATGGCAAGCTGATGCACGCTAAGCCAAGACGGACAATGAGGCAGGGTCGATTCTGCACATCACATCCATGCCAAAAAACCATATTTGACCACACTTCAAGTTCTTGTCCGGAAAGAATTCTGTATGTCTCCCTCCAGCGAATTGTCTTCTTCACTGAAGAAAGTAAGCGAGTAAAATCTCCATCTGCAGCTGTAAAAAATTGATGGAGTTCCTCTTCATCAATTCTGCATAAATATTATTGTGTCATGTACACTGCAAGAAGAAAACCAATAATTCTTGTATATATCTTTGTGCAACAAATTTCTAGTGGCATATATATGCACCCGCCTGAGAAGTTTTTGAATAGAATGAAAGCATTCAAGAGCTTTTAGCGCAACCTGATGATTGAAGGGAATGAGAAATGAAAGCTCATACGATATGAGGACAAAGAAGAAGACAGGTAAAACTGCAGAACAAAACAAAATAATGACAGTACACCAGTCAATAACTACTGTCGGCAATAATTCAAGTTCATTAAGAGACTAAAAAAGAAGTTAAAATGTCATCAGGATTCATTATCTACTCAACTACTTCATCAAATTTTACATTTATTTGATTATAATCAAAGGCAGATCGAAGCTTAAACTCTATGCCATGGAGGTTGACCCTAATATCAAGCTGTACACTACAGCTGAAGAAGAAAAACATATTAGAGTGAAATAGGCTGACATTAATATTCCAAAGTAGTGAAGTAACGTCCTGTACAGAAAGTTGTTTTTTCTTGAACTTACCGGAGGCTGTAAAAACTAAGATCCAGAGACCAGAGTATGTACAACTCAAAATTGGTGGCAGCAGATTTATTTACTTTGACACAGTTGGGAACCCTTTCAGCGCCATTTCTTCGAGTAAATTATTAGCAGCAAGATCTCAGTGGCTAGTGGTAATTAGTGAGGTTAAAGAAGAGATTCCCAAGAGTTATTCATTTCTAGTTTTCTTTGTCACTTATTTAACATAAACGTGCCCTTCTGTGATAAAATAATGAGATAGCTGGTATCCCTGTTTAATCAGTGATCAACTAGTTGTTAGCAAATAGGTTATCAATAATATGAATTCAAACATGAAGATAAACATAAATTGAGGTAGAAATCATTTCAATGTCTATGCATTTGACAACAAACTAGAAAATGCAATCATAAATTCAAATAGGCTTAGTATATCTCGGCAAAAGATCTGTGTCCAGCAAGAGGAAGTATTTAGAAAAAATATACTCTAGACGGCAGAATGATTTTCCACTTGGGAGAGACCTTTCGAGAAAGAGTAAACGAGAAGTATACGGAAGGATCCATGCACTGGTGAGAGAAAGTTGCTCAATCATTTGTATGAAAATTGATCTAAGGCAAACCTAACTTGCAAATTAATAGTTTGATCCCCTAAATGGTAAAATGTAATGTAGGCAGTTAAATACCTTAAAAATCAACTTTAGTTTTTCCTTATTTACTTTCAGCCATTGTTGCCTAAGTCTAATACAATAATGAGTTTTGAAAAAATAGTACCAACTGTGTCTGGGCACAATGTTGGGGCTTTTTACCATTTCAGAAGATAAAGCTTTATTATTTACTTGCAAGGAATACCATAGCCGCTGACATATACTTATTACAGTAAGTGATAAAATTAAGGAGACTACCAGAATAGTAAGAAGGAATATAAGAAACATTATGTTAAACTGGGACGTTATGTAGAAAAGAGATCTTCCTACTGCATTTTCTGATAAGGAGGAACCTTAGTGATAAGAGTATAACACATGATGTGTGGGTTAGGCACACATCACTGGTTCGAACCTTGCCTCTGACAAAATGCTGATATTTAAGTGGAAAAGGGTAGGAAGGCGCATTATCTGCCGAGCTTCGAACCTTGCGTTGTTGGCCCTTAGTCATTTCTTGGTTATCAATGAAAAATGATTCATTTTAAGTACATCTTACAAAAAAATCAAATTGAAATCAAAGAAAAAGCGGATTTGAATTTTTTACAATTTTCATAATAAATAAAACTAGGTAAGAATTCTTCATAAAAAAATAAAAAAAAATAAAAATAAAACTAGGTAAGAATTGGAGACAGTTGGCTAAGAATGAAGAGGAAAGTGGCGTATTGTTAGAAAGCAAGCTCGAGGTTTCTTAGTAGGTTATAGGTATAGGTATAGATTGGACATCAAGACAGACCAATTAGTCACTCTAGGGCATTGATGGTTTATTATTAGTATATAGACAATCATGCTCAATGGGTATCTAGTGAAGCTTGAGCATAGACTACCTCCATTTTCTGTTAGGTATTCAGACAGTTGAACTGGTGGCCTTGACATTAGTTTAAAAACTAGTTATGGAGTGGCACAATTTCTGTACTTGAACATCCAATTCATGATATTAGAAAAAGTAATGTTCTGTTGTAGTTTGTTTTCATAAAAAGATACCTCTCTGGCAATAAAATTCCTTGCTTTTCCAGATCTTTGTAAAGCAGGTCCAACCAACTTGCGGAACTAGCGGAAGACACACTTTGAGAAGCTTCGCTGCCAACCCTGCAAAGACATGGAAATCGTACTACTCATCAACCACCAATTCAGTCTCAAAACCTTGCTCTGGGTCGGGGTAGTTGCTAAAATGTTATGCATAAATCCAAAAAAGGTTTACAGAAGTAAATCCAGAAGCAATTGAAGAGGAAGCACATATTTGAGACATTACACACTAAATCCCTTGTATCAGCCTAAAAGTTGGAAAGAAGTTCCAGCATATTATATGAGTACAGCCGAGTATATCAGCAACATATGAGAATGATCTTCTATTTCCAACATACGGAAGCAAGAAAAAAACAGGTATGTCTATATGTATTAGTTATCCACTTATTAATTTCTATGGTGTCACAATTACAATTTCAGACGTTTGTTTATTAGAATGTTGGGTCCTATTTCAGGTTGAAATATAACTTTTGCACATATAGATTCTGACAGAACTGGTAATTGTTCATTACACTTTTGAGAAATATATCAACTGTGTACCTTTCATTTGGGATAGACTGCTCAGAAGAGACTTCTACCTGAGAGTCCGAATCAGCATGTGAATCATTGGTTTCCGGGGAAACTTGAGCACTGTCTGAGGTATCATTATTGAATTCTGAATGATCAGAAAATGCTGTCGCGATAGATAGCACTAGCAGTGGCCGCGATAGCATCTAACAATAAAGACATGCTATAAGTCTGTAATTGTACAACATCCAATGCAAGATAGCTATACAATAGACCAATATATATCTATAAAATAACCCCATTCGAAAGAGAAATAATCTTTGATTTTTAATTACAAATTAAGTGGATTGAATGTGTTATACAAGCATAAATCTTTATGTACGTAACCACTCTATTTTGTCTTATGTTGTTTCTCTCGACTTAGTGTACAACCTACAAATGAAAAGCAGCACTAGATATTCCCCTTATATCAACTGATATAGGATCATATACTTCTTTCATGATTATGCAAAACTGATGCACCAATTGACACAGGCAAGACAACATTTTTCAGAATAAGTGTATGCACCTAGAGGAGTCCATGAGACTCAACACTAATTCTTCTGAATTTGACAACTGCATACTAACCTGCATACCTTCAACCAGGACCCTAAAGGGATTCCACCTTTGCATCCACTTGAGTGGCGGGTAGCACACAACTTGCAGAGCTTGCAGGCCGGACCATACGAATGGACATTTGGACCGTGAGATCCTCCGCACAGCCTCCAAGGCAACAACTTTAACCAGAAAGAGAACTAACTGATTACCACTTCCCCTTCTCTGCTTTCCAAATTTTATCAGATCAAACCGTCTTACATTTGCAAAAGTGTTCGAGCGAGAAGAAAGGATATGCTGTTTAGATTCATTTTTGGTAGTGATAGCAGTTGTGACCATAGACTTTGACTTTGTTCCAGGGATGGGATTAAAGGAGTCTCCCATAAGAACTTGATGAGAGATTAGCACAACAGCTGGAGTAACAAATACCAGATATCAGTCACCCAAAGATGTGTAATGGTAAAACCACATCTAGTGGATGTTTACGGAAAGGAGAAGACAATATCGTGAACAAATTTTGGGAAATAACGTTGCCTAATCTTTTCAAAATAGAGCTCATCTATCCAGCATACCCCTGAAATAAAACACAAATGGTTGACAATTTTAACTGGGAATATATCACAATGATGAGAATTCTAGATCCATACCAAGACCATCACTACAACAGCAGAAGTCCTACAAACAAGTTAAATGCCCTTTTGCTAACCATCAAAAGTACATAACTGAGAAAGACCACTCCAGTTTTCAGCTCATACAACTTTTGGAAGTAGGCCATCCTGTTAATTAGTGTTACATGTCAAAATAATCAATCAACTAAGCCTCAATCCACAGTAGTTGGGGTTAGTGACATGAATCCTCCCTATATTCCGCTCTATCCGACCTAATTTCATACTAGTTCTTAGCTGTTATGATCACAAATTCACAATAATACTGCAATCCACTTTCCCCAAAAAATAAATAAAAAACACTAGAATCCTCTCTACATTCCTCTCTATCCGAACTAATTTCATACTACTTCTTAGCTGTTATGATCACAAATTCACAACAATACCGTAATCCACGTTGCTAAAAAAAAAAACTCTACATTATGTGAAAAAGCAATCTAATTATAACAAAATCAAGTGACATCAAACTCCGATGCGAAGACTATGATCGATAACTCAAGCTCGAAAAGTATGAAAAGAGACGAAGTACAAACATCAAATTAACGTCGGTAACTGAGAAATCAAAATCATATGAAGTGGGATCAAAAGCAGAACACGCTAATCATTGAGCATAAAGTGATTTAATCGTACTACAAGAAACATTACCTTGAGAGAATAGGCAGAGAACTTCGATTTCTGGATCTCAAATTTTAGAAGAAACTGGAATTTCGCATCTGTTTGCCCTCACTTCATAAAAAAAGGGAGAGAGAAAAGAAGCTACTTTTTTGTGTTTTGACTATTTTGATCATCTTCTTTCCATATATTCGATTTGCCACTTTAGGAGTTTTACGGCACTAATAGAAAGACGACAGAATTTATTATTTTATTTTTAAACTAAAAAAGGTGTTGAAAGTCTACGTGCCCAGAAGCCGTGAAGTTCATTATAAAATTTTTAGGAGAAATTACAGAAATACATAACATTTTAAAATTTAATTATAATTATTTTTTACCATTTAAAAAAATTATTAAATTTTCTTTTTTCGTTATTTCGCTGATACATAACACACATTTATAAACTACCAATTAGTTTCACTGATACCTAAAAAAATTAAATAACCAATTAATTATTGATATATTTTTTTAATGTTTTTCAGTATATTAAAACTGATATAGTCTAATTTTTAATAACTGATATACACAGATCATCAATAATCCTAAAATTCGCATTGTATCAATGTTGATGTTTATGTATTGACGTTTCTTATAAAATAAGGAATTTTTAATAATTTCAAAAAAAGTTGGTATATATTAAGATTATGCATGTAAAGTATGAGATTTCTATAATTTGTCCAAAATTTTATGGGTTGAAAGTTTCAATTTTTGTTTATCAATTGTCAATTAAAATAAGTTCTAGTATTTTATTTTTTTCTGAATATTTTCTTTTATTTTTCTCGGATTGATCATATATTTACTCCTCTAGTCTCAAATGAAGTCTTACATTTTGTGGTGTCTAATTTACTATGGGGATCAATGTTATGAATGGGCCTAGACTAAGAGCTTGTTTGGCTTAGCTTAAAAGTTGATTTAAAAAAGTATTTGATAAATTTTAAATTAACTTAAAAAAAGTTAAAAATTGTTTTAAATAAGTTAAAAGTTAAAAGTTCTCTCTCTCCAACTTTTTATTTTACAGCTTATAACTTGTTTTACTTTGACCAACAAAATTACTTTGTTACCCTAAATATTTTTTTATATTACCCTCCATTACCACACATTATTATCCATCGTTGCTCTCTTTCAATGCAAATATATATATATATATTTTTTTTTCTTTCACCATTCTTTTTATAAATAAATTTATCATAGCAGAAAAATATTAATATAATAGACAATAACTATTACTCATAAACAAAATTAAAAGACATTTTAAATTTTTCATGTGATCTATCTAAATTATACATTTTAAAATTAAAAATAAATTGTGTATATAAAATTTACATAAATAATAAGTTTATATTAATATTGAATTAAAA